>JAJOOR010017673.1:0-14882 GCA_036250505.1 Solanum acaule
CATCAAAATTAATAAGGCACCAGCACCAAAACAAATAATCACAAGTTATACAATTTTATTTCTAAATTTAATGATATAAAAGGTTCAAACAAATTTCAGTATTATAATGCTAAAATTAAACACACATAAATTTGGGCAACTTCATGATATTAGAATCACATCTTGTATAATAATGAAATCAAATTATACAATGAAGATTAAATGGTACCTCTTGCGAAAATTCAATTCACGAAAAGGAAACAATCCTAATAAGGAGCCACGAACTCGAAACCACGAAAGCAAACCTCGAACTCAACCTCTAAGTGTGGGGTTGGAAGGAATTAAAAAACATTTAGCTGTTTTTTTTTTTTTTTTCTATACGTACGAGTGTCTTTTGGTATGAATGTATAGTGTATTCTTTCTTCTTCTTTTTTTGTACGTTTTTTTGTGTGTGTTGTTTGTGTTTAGGATGCTAAAATTTTTGTTTTTAATTTTTTTTATCGTTTGTGTTGCTGTGTTGTTTTATATGTAGTAGTAGTATGTGTGTGTGTGTCGTGTATTGTTGTAATGTTGGAAGTGGGGGGAAGAGTGGGGTAGTGGAGGAGTATGTGGGGTGAGGGTAGGTGTAGTGGGTAGGTTATTATTATTATTATTTTTTGTTGTTAATAATAATAATAATAATAATAATAATATTAAATAATTATTTTGGAATTAATAAAAATATAGAAAAATTAAATAGCTAGATAAAAAAAATATATAATTAAGAAAATATTAAAATCACTAATTTATTTACTAAAATTTTGAATAAATTAAAAACAAAATGTACCTTAAAGTGTGACTCTATTTTTGTTATTTTTAAATCTTTTAAAATAAAATTAATAAAATAAGATAAAAATCAAAATATTTAATTTAGATTTATAAAACATTTAGGCTCTACAAAATGGTGGTAAACTTAAGTTCGGTCAAAAATTACGTGTCTACAGTTTGCCCCTCTTTGACTGGAAATACGAAGAGTTTTCAGACAAAGAAGTAGACACAGCAACAAGTTTTGACCGGACTCTTTTTTGGAAAGGAAAATATGCGACCGAGTCTTAGTTTTGGACAACCTACATATCCCGGGTTATAAGGGAATCAGGTCACATGTAGTTCAAGGAGATGAGGTGATGAGTTTGAAGTTAAATGAGGTTCCATCGAGATTCCAGGTCGCAGCTCTTATACTTACATAAATAAAATAAAAATGAAAGCTAATAGTCAAAAGGAAAATAAAAGTACAAGCTCCTATCTATGTAGCTTATCTTGGGTCTTCACTTGAGTCTTGACTTTGAGATATCACCTAGATTTTTGGGTGAGTCTCTTGATCTTGAATTGAAAACTTGCCACTTAGAGTGAGTTTTTTTCCCTCTTCGAAATGATAATTTGAATATGTTCTTGAATTACTGCATGTTTTCTTGATCTAAAGTTGAATAGAAATAAATGTCAGGAAGTCTGCCTGTTACATGCATTGAAGAAGCTGATTTTGGTTATCATGGGATTGATCATTCTGAAAAAGAGTTGAAACTTTGTTGTTGAATTTCAAATCCACGTTTCGCTTGAAGAAACCTGAAAACCATCACAAACAAAAGAAATAAACAAAAAATTTGCCCCAGTTTTCACTGGAAAATTTTTGTGAGTTATTAGCAAATGTAAATTTTCAAAAATAAACTCAGACTAGGAAGTGCTTATCCTAGGAGAGTAGGAAGTGTTTATGCAAGGAGAAAATTAAAAAATAACGTCTCCGAGTAGGAAGTGTTTACCTAGGAGAAAATAAAACATAATGATCCCAGACTAGGAAGTGTTTATCCTAGGAGAAAAGTAAAAAAAAAAATAACGGTCTCATACTAGGAAGCGTTTATCCTAGGAGAAAATAACTAAATCTCATTATGTAGGAGGGTCCTGCTAATCCCATTGTCCAGGAGGGTCCTGCTAAACTAAATCCCATTATGTAGGAGGGTCCTTCTAATCCCACTGTGTAGAAGGGTCTTGCTAAACTAAATCCCATTATGTAGGAGGGTCCTGCTAATCCCATTATGTAGGAGGGTCTTGCTAATCCCATTATGTAGGAGGGTCCTACTAATCTAAATCCCATTATATAGGAGGGTCCTACTAATCTAAATCTCATTATGTAGGAGGGCCCTGCTAATCTAAATCTCATTATGTAGGAGGGTCCTGCTAATCCCATTATGTAGGAGGATCTTGCTAAACTAAATCACATTATGTAGGAGGGTCCTGCTAATCCCATTATATAGGAGGGTCCTGCTAATCTAAATCCAATTATGTAGGAGGGTCCTGCTAATCCCATTATGTAGGAGGGTCGTGCTAATCTAAATCCCATTATGTAGGAGGGTCCTGCTAAACTAAATCCCGTTATGTAGGAGGATCCTGCTAATCTAAATCTCATTATGTAGGAGGGTCCTGCTAATCTAAATCTCATTATGTAGGAGGGTCCTGCTAATCCCATTATATATAAGGGTCCTGCTAATCTAAATCCCATTATGTAGGAGGGTCCTGCAAGCTAATGTCATTATGTAGGAGGGTCCTGCTAATCTAAATCTCATTATGTAGGAGGGTCCTGCTAATCCCATTATGTAGGAGGGTCCTGCTAATCCCATTATGTAGGAGGGTCCTGCTAATCCCATTATGTAGGAGGGTCCTGCTAATCTAAATCTCATTATGTAGAAGGGTCCTGCTAATCCCATTATCCAGGAGGATCCTGCTAATCCCATTATCCAGGAGGGTCCTGCTAATCCCATTATCCAGGAGGGTCCTTCTAATCCCATTATCCAGGAGGGTCCTGCTAAACTAAATCCCAGTACTTAGGAAGATCTCAATTAACAGAATCATCAAATAAAATCACCACAATATTTAATCCCTCTATCTTTTTAGTTTTTAAATGTCTTATATTAGGAAATGTTTATCCCATTAAAAAAATAAAAAATAAAAAAACATGAAAATAATTGTCTCACACTAGAAAATGTTTATCATAGGAGAAACAATGCATGTAATTTTTTAATTTTTTTTCTTGCAATAATATTAACAAATTTGAGTCAACAAGATATCTTTTACGTAAGGAATATTTCCCTGTTTTAGAAAAGAAAGAAAAGAAAGTTTATGTTTTTTTAAATTTTTTATATGGTGGTCGATTTGTGGCATTGGCTTTGAGGATAGTGGCTCCTGTTGTTGCCATGTTTGAAGCTAATTTTAGCTTGAGATTGACTTCCTTCGTTTGCTAGTCAACTCACCTTGATAATCTTGAAAACATCTCTAGTTGTTCAGAACTTCCAACTTCAAATTTGTTATACTGTTTCCACCCTCTAACAATAATTGAACCTTGTATTCAAAAATTGTCAATTGCTAACAAGTTACTATGCATATCACTATTTCTTGAATCATGTCACAATTGATGGGCTAATCAAACTTTGTTTTGTGCAATTGAAGAGATGGTAGCAATTTTGAAATCATTTTCTGCTTGCTTAATGAAGACTATCTCAAGATTGAATTGAGCGAGACGCAAAATAAGAAGAAATAATATTTGATCCTTTTAAGAAGAAAAAATAAATAAATAAAAATAAATGGATTCCATTGATAGTGGTGGTAAATTCTAATGATCATGACATGCATTTTGGATTAAATGGTATGGTCTGTCCAATCAATCTAAACTTCATCTTTGTCAAACTTTCAACTTTGAAGTCAGACTTTTATAATCCAACTTTTGCACTAGATTTATGACTAACACTTGACTGGTGGTGCCTCGAAAGGTTTTCACTAACAGGTCCTTTTTTTTTTCTTATCTCTCACTCACTGTCGTCTTACGGTGCCCTGAGGGTTTTCACCAATAAGACTCTCTCACATTTTACTTTCTCTTGACTCAAATGATATCCTATAGGGGATTTGAGGAATTTCATAGATAAGATTCCCTCATTTTTCACTCCTTATGCGAGTGGCATAACATTTTTCCTTATATAATAAACACTGAAAGCTTGCTTGACTTGTCATTGTTAAAAATTGATCAGAAGGTCTTTATTTGGATTGTACATGGCTTTCGGACAGGGTTAAAATGAAAGGATTGGCATGAAAGCTCAAAGATACTGCGTAACAGGGTTAAGACTTACAACTATTGAAATCGACTCTTTTTGCAAAAATAAAATATAATAATAATAATAATAATAATAATAATAATAATAATTATTATTATTATTATTATTATTATTATTATTATTATTATTATTATTATTATTATTATTATTATTATTATTGTTATTGTTGTTGTTGTTGCCCCAGTTGTTGTGATGAGGACTTTCTAAATTTTTTTTTGCTTGGACTGAACCTCAAAATATGATTGCCTACATATCTTGTCAAAGCAAGAATCATGTCGAACGTAGTTTAGGAAGTTTATTTTTTGTTGTTATTGGATTTTTTTTTCACTCTAACTTTTCTTCTTCTTTTTTTGACTCTTTTCTTGACTTTTATTTTTTTTTGATTTTTTACTGTATTTTGATTCCAATAGAGGAGTATGAAAGAATATAAAATTAAAAAAGCGACGGACTGCGTCGCCCTTTAGAAATTTAAAAAAAATGAAAATTAAAATAAAGTGACGCAGTCCGTTGCTTTTTTAGAAAATTTTTTTAAAAAAATAGTAAAAAAGCGACTCAGTCCATCGCTAAAAGAGACACAGTCCGTCTCTAAAAGCGACGCAGTCTGTCGCTTTTTTTAAAATGACGTTGTCCGTCGCTTTTTAGCGACGTAGTCCATCACTTTTTGAAAAGCGTCGAGCTAAAAGGTGACGGAAGTGACTGTGTCTCTTTTCCGTCGATTTTGACCAAAAAAGCGACACTGTCCGTCGCTTTTGGCTGTCGTTTTTTGACAATTTTTTAGTAGTGACAAGTGTTGGGCCCATGGTTTATCTAGTATATATATATATATATATAAAGCATGACCCTAATGCCTAATGGTATCATGGTTTAACATTTGTTTTTATCCTTTTTATTTTGCTTTCTCACATTATTAGAACTTATGAAAAAATTTCATTTAATACTTGCAAATTTTATATGTAAATTTTTTTACTTAAGTGAATTATGGTTAAAGTATAACAATCTATATAAAAAAAGACTAATTATGCATCTTTTGTCTCGAACATTTATTTTTTTGTCAGTTGAGCACTTTCAGAGCTAAATATTTAATTTCTTCATCTCTAGATAAAAATTACAGAAATCATATAAAAAGAAAAAGAGAATTACTGCTAAATGTTACTTATAATTATAATTATATTGAGATGCAACTTTTTTTTTTATCATTACAAATAGTGAAAATCAACTAATAAATAAAAAAAAAGTGACCTTCTCCCTTTCATAATAATGACCAAAATACAAACAAAGAAAATGACATTTTTTTGGTTAATAGGAAAAAGTAGTACTTGAATAAATTAACCAAAAGAATATGTAAAATAATCAGGTTATGTGGTATAGGGTGATGCCAACACTAACAGGAAGCATGAAAATCTCGACCCTTTGAAGCATTTGTTGCAACTAGTTTCCTTGCACGCTTATGTTATTATCATTTCCTCTAATTGAGAAAGAACGAAATGGTGATAGTATTGATAGTAATTGTTGATTTATATGCACATCACTACCATTAATGTTACCTTTAATTGAGTTGGCGTGATATAAGGATAGTGGTCATGTTGGTAGATGCAGACTTGTATGCATGATTCTGTCATCATCATTACCTCTAATTAAGTGAGCATCATATGAGGATGGTGGGGTAGACATTGACAATGGTAGTTGTTGGTTTACATGCACATTTATATCACTACCATTATCAATAACCCAATGGGGATGAACTAAGGTGGTGATGGTGGTGATTGTGAATTAGATCTTTTGTTTATCATGGTTTTTATACGTTGAACCATTCTGAAGGTTTTGGTAACAGTTCTCTTAGGTTGTTTGAACCTTCTACTACGTCTATCACCATTTAATAGTCGATTGGATGAGATAGAACTTGATTTATGAATTCTTGATAGCCGCGAACATTTTTGTCACATAAAGTACAATGGACCAACGATAGATGAGTTGACATGCTGACAAGATATAAAAAAGGAAGTAACATAAAAAATGTTAATTTTTGAGGTCAAACAATATAAAATTTTATCTAAAAAGAGGGCAACTTCACCTTTTTGATAAGGATGGTGGTGATGGTAGTGACAAAGGTGGTAGTTGGTATATATGCAAATTTGTATCACTATCATTATCTCTAACTCAACTACGATGAAATAACAGTGGTGTTCATTGTGAATCAACTCTTTTGTTTCTCATGGTTCTTAGACACTTTGAAACTCATTGTGGAAATTCATTCTTTTATTCTGAGTGTGCAAAATGGTGCTTTGCGGCTATTATGGGTCTTCAAAAGGAACCAGGAACGGGGCAAAGACATCCTAAGAAGTTTGCCTATGGACTCTACCTCAGCGACCTTCTTTCGTACTTTCACGAGAAAGCAAGCTATCGACCTTATCTACGTTAGTTTTTCAAGATCAGTGAACCCAGATGTCAACATCTCTATGGGGCCTACTCTAGTCTTTTATCTGCGGAGAGATGGTCGTTTACATGCTTACTTACTAAAGTACGGGAAAGAAATAGCTTACAAGAACAAGTAAGAGAGTTGACTTGCTTACTTTAACAAGTAAGGGAACTGAGGTTGCTTACTAAAGTAAGGGATTGTTGGCCCTTTCAATCTTATTTGTACCCACGGGGCACATTGAACACCAACTCAACTAAAAAGAGAAAAAAGGGTACTCACTCGTCGGTAAGGGAAAGGCTAGGCTTTTCTAAAGGTTTTGATGATGGTTCACTAAGCTAGCGTTTGGCCATAGATTTCCAAATTTTTTTGACAAGTATTATTTGGGTGTGAATTTGGGTAAAATTTCACCATGTGTTTGGCCATAATATTTGGACAATATATTTCACTTTTTAAATAAATATGATATACCCATAAGTTTTAAAACCTGTCAATATTAACCATAGGTTTGTATTACATAGCAAGATAGAAACGTCGATGTAACAAGATTCATGACTTCTGCAACAAGTCAATTGGATCTTCGTTGCAGCAAATAACAAGTAGTGTCTATAACATTGTAGCAATGTGGTAGTTTGGAGTGAGTGCAAAAAGCATCATTCCATACATCATGAATTAGACGAAGCACATGACTTTATTATCCTAAGACGATTGTTCGTCATTTTCATCAACAACCATATTATCACTTTCATATTCACTGAATATTTCATCACTACTTTGGTATTCACGTAAAAAATTATGTAATACAACACAAACAAATACTATAAATGGTGTTTTTGTAAAAGGCAAAAGTTTGGTGTAGAATTTAAATTTTTAAAAGTTTCCAAATAATGAGATTTGTCTCAAATACTAGTTTTTTCTAGTATTTGGGGATTTGAGTTATTTGCTAAAAATATTTGCCAAATAATGGCAAATTATATGGAAAAACACTATTTGCCAAATTTCCCCACAAATTTTACTTGGAAAATCTATGGTCAAACGGGTCATTATGTTTGAACCTTCTATAGTTTACATCTCCTTTGGTTGGTATACTTGATGAGATTGTACCCGATTTAATAGTTCTTGATAACCACAAATAATTTTGCCACAAAAATGACAATGGAGTAGATTCATATGAGTTGACATTCTGTAGAACAAAATAGAAAATGATGTAATGTGAAAAATATTAATATATAAGGTCAAGCAAAATAAATTATTTATCTAAAAAGAAGTCAACTTGACATATATGATTTGTTCTAAATAAGAAGATGAGACTAGATTGTGCATTTGAACTATAGAAATCGCATGCATAATTTATAGGCTAGTGCACTGTCCATCTTCAAACTTGTAGATTTCACATCTCTTATAATGATATGTTTATTAAAGTGAAAACTCTGTAATCAAAAGATGAAAATTACTGATATTATTCCCGTTTTAGAAATACTATCCAATTAATATAAATTGGTTGACTTGTTAATTTTTTTTCTAAAACGGTGACATATATGTGTTTCCTCTTTTGAATTTTGAATTTTTAAAAAGTAAATTAGCACAAAAAGACTAAAATCATTTTGGGATAAATATTTAAACATATGTTTATAAAATATTTTAATAGGACAATTCTGCAACCAAAACTTAAAAGTTCTTGATTTTTTTTTCCTTTTAGAGATACGTATCAATTTATATATATTAGTTAACTTGTTAAATATTTTTCTATTTACGGTGAGATAATTTTTTTTTAATCTAACTTGGACCAAGGTCCATTTATTAATTGATAAAAAGGAAAGATCCAACTTGTGCTACAGACAAGCCCAAGAGAAAGACCAAAAACAGAAAGCGTAAAGAAACTGACACAGACAACTAAAAAGAAAAATTCTAAACACAAAAAATAGCTGGAGAAAGCTCACGCCTCCCTTCATCTTTCAAATCAATTCCTTGAATCTCCGTCTAATTTTACCCCGATTGTCGGCGTCGAAATATGGATCCAAGATCTTGGGCGAGAATCACTTTTGCAGTAACAAGTCTCACTACTGCCATGAATTCGACTCCATTGAAGACTTCTTCTGCTCCCAGTTTCGCTTCAATCCCAACAATTCCTGGTATGCCCCTTCCTTTATGACTAAAGAGATTCCATTTGAGTGTTATGTTAACCTTTTCCCTGACTCGTGCAAGCTGAGCTCCGTAGAACTGATACCACTGCCTCAAATCATGGATTAGATCAACACAATACTCTAGGATTTAAGACTGAGGTACCCCTAAAAAACGTGTCTTGTTATATTTGTTCAGTGATTCCACATGTTGCGCATTCGATCTGGCAGTCCTTGATAAATTATTTTGCTCACTTCTATTCATCTCGATTGTTTGAAATATTTGTTTCTGCCCCTTCTTGAATCTGATATTTGGTGTTCCTTTCTTGTCCAAATGTAGTATAGATTTAGCCTGTGCTGGTAGTTCCTCGATGTAATTAAACTGGATAGAATCTGCACCTGCAAAATTAACAACTAAATTAGCTAAGAAATCTGCCAGCGAGTTCCCTTCTCTGAAAGTATGAACCACAACTACTTCTTTATTGACCATAACTTCTTTGATCTCCCTAATGTCTGCTGATATGATCCATGGAACTTCCCAATTCCCATCCAAGATCTTCTTAATAATTAAGGAATCTGTCTTCATTATCAAAGGCAAAAGATTATGGCGTAAGCAATACAATAAACCATCTTTAAAACCTTTAACTTCAGCCTCTAATGATGAACACAACTCCAACTTGCTAGCTCTAGCATATACCAAATCTCCCTGATCATCTCTTATACAAAATGCCTTGGAACACAGGCCATAATTGACTTAAGAGGAACCATCAGAGTTGCTTTTGTATCTTCCTCCCTTAGGACACTTCCACATTATCACTGTGGTGCTTATTAGAGGTGTATAACTTTTCAGAAATTGTACAATATCTGGCCAGGTATTAGGTATTTTTGCCAACCAAGGGTAGCTTGCTCTTGCCATGAAATATACATTTCTATTGATCTCCAACACCATAGCATTCCTAGTCATATTCCCCCCATGAGCTATCATGTTTCTCCTTTTCCACAATTGCCAAATGATAAAAGATGGCATGGCTCTACACAAAGGTTTTAATTTAGCTGCACAGTCCTTTGTCCACCATTTGTAGATAGTCTGTCTCATCTGATTGAATGGTCCTTGCATGCCCATAGCTGCTGCAAACAAATTCCATAAATACTTAGCATCCGGACATGATATAAATAGGTGATTGAATGATTCATGTTCATGACTGTTACAACAACAACTCAATGGAATTTGCTATCCTGCACCTAACTAGGACTTCCCCTATTGGAATCCTCTTAAACCAAATTCTCCACATCAGAAAAGATATCTTGAAAGGTAATCCCTTCTCCCATATAAACAATATATCTTTTTGAGGATCTTTCCTACTTCTGATAATATCCCATGCACTCCTAACATAAAAGTTTCCTTTACTGTTTGACATCCACCATTACATGTCCCTTTCTTCTACATGCTGAATATGACCCAAGATAGAGTTAACATGATCACAAATGTCTTTTCCCAATAGTTATGTCATTAGGTTAATATTCCATCTTCCATTCAATCTAAGTTGATTGACCTCTTCCAAATTTTCATTAGCAACTTGATCAATAGTTATAATATATTGTAGAGCTCCAAGTTGTGCCAAATTGTCATACCATAAGCTAGCATGACCACATCTACGTTTCCACCATATTTCTTGATCAAAGTTATCTCTGGCCAGTAACATTAGCTTCCAAACTTGAGACCCACCCCTCCATTCCACCACTTGAGGTCTATTCCTATTGCAGTACTTATTCCACATAAACTGGGACCATAGTGAATTTGTTGTTCTAAACTTCCACCATAGTTTTGCAAACACAGCTTTGGACACATCAAACAGAGATCTAAAACCAAGACCCCCTTCCTCTTTAGGCAGACAAATGTCATCCCAGGCTATCCAGTGCTTTGCCCTACTATTTTATATGAAGTTCCAAAGGAATTTTGCAAACATTCTATGGAGGTCCTTTATTACACATTTTGGTGGCACCAACACAAATAACAAGTATACAAGAATACTTTGCAACACATGATTGATAAGTACCGCCTTACCACCAAAGGACAAGATCTTACCTTTCCAGACTTGCAACTTATTTTGAACTTTTTTAATCAGTTCATTAAAATGAGATTTCTTCATCTTTGCATGATTAATAGGGCATCCTAAATAAATTATAGGGGAATCACTTCTCACAAATCCAGTAGCCTCCTCAACTTCATTTATAAGAGCATTACCAACCTTTTTAAACATGTAGAAGTAGCTCTTATCTCTATTAATCTTTTGCCCTGATTGGTTTTCTTACTTCTTCAAGGTATTCATAATAAGATCAATGGATTTCTTCATAAGCAAGATGATTTAACTTCTCACTCCACTTTGGTATCCCATATCCTTTGAAGTCAGTGTTATAGAACAACTGGTTTAGTGCTCTGCACTTTTGCAGTGATAATAAATAAAGCAGGTGATAAAGGGTCCCCCTACTTCACCCCTGTAGAGGAATGAAAAAAACCATTTGCATGGCCATTGATTAGTATAGAGTACCAGTTGTTGGCTATCAGTCTCTAGATCATGTCAACCACCACTGAGTTAAAACCCATATGTTCAAGTACTTTCACTAAGAAACTCCAATTCACCCTATCATAAGCTTTAGCCATGTCTAGTTTCATCACAACATTGGCTGGTTTTCCTCTTTTCCTACTAACTGTGATAATTTCCTAAGCTAGTAGTACATTTTATGATATGTTTCTACCCTTCACAAATCCAGGCTGATTCACAAAAATTATTCTTGGTAATAAGCCTTCCAGTCTATCATGTAATGTTCTAGAGATCACCTTATTTATAAAATTACTTAGACTAATTGGTCTTAAGTCTGAGAAGGTTTGAATGGACTCCTTCTTAGGCAACAAAACCAAATTAGTGTGAGTAATAGATTTAGGAAGGGTATTTCCCTAGAAAAATGATTGAACAATACCCACAATATCTTCGCCAACTATCTCCCAACAAGCCTGAAGGAAGTGTCCTGTAAAACCATCTGGGCCACATGTACTCTCCCCATTAAGCTCAAAGACCACTTTTTTTATCTCACTATACTCAGGAATTGTCTGTAATAACTCATTATCTTCTGTAGTCACAAGCGGTTGAATGCTCTGTAAGAGGGAGAAGTCACTTTGTAAGTTGCTTCCAAAAAATTGGTTCTGAAAGAAACTTATTGCTTCAGTTGCCACTTCATCCTCTCCTTGAGCCCATAGACCATCAACTTTCATTATTCTCTGTTTATTTAGCCTCCTCCTCCTTCCTCTGACCAATCCATGAAAATACTTAGTGTTCCTATCTCCTTCTGAATGCCACTGAACGCTTGCCTTCTGCCTCCAAAACTCCTCCTCATAGTGTATATACACCTTATATTTAGCATGAGCTTGCTGTAGAATAGCCCTGTTAGATGATGTAGGATTTTTTTCATAGAGATCTTCCTTCATCCTAACTATTTCTTCTCTGATATGCAATTGTTTAAAGATATCACCAAATTATTCTCTGCTCCATTTGGATAGAGCCACTTTTGTTCTTTTTAATGTTAACCTCCATTGTAAAAAAACATCATCAGAGTGATCTTCATTCTAGCTAGCCTTCACCACATCTTTAAAGTCTGCCCTGTCAGTCCAAAATTTTAAAAACCTGAATGGTTTTATAAAATTCTGATTCTGACCTCCACATTTTAATAATAAAAGTGCATGATCAGATCCAGTCCTTACTAAGTGTTGCAGTTCCATGTTGCCAAGTAGATCCTGTAGCTTCTGATTAATCAACTATCTATCCAATCTTTTAAATATACATTCTGAATCAGCTCGTCCATTCTACCAAGTAAATCAGCTGCCAGAGAAACCTATATCAAACAATTCACAAGAATTGGTACAGAAGGCAAAATCCTCATATTCTTGGATATAAATAGGAAGACCGCCTATCTTTTCATCTTCCCCCAGAATTACATTAAAATCTCCCCCTACCAACCAAGGCTCTGAATAGTAATCATTAATGAAATAAAAGTCATTCCAAAGTTCTATCCTCTCCTCTGTTGTACATTTGGCATATATCAAAGTAGTAAGCAACTGTTTTCCATCTTCCAACGTGAGTTGAAGAGTGATTTCTTGCTCTGTATCTGAGATCACCCCTACCTTAATATGATCCTTTATAAATACCCAAATCTTTCCATTTGAGTTATAGTTCATGTAATGCATCCCTGACCTCCTCTTAAAATTTTGTATTTGCCTAGTATCTTAAAATTGTTCCATCAAAGCAATTAAGAAGAATTTGTGGTGTCTGTGTAACATTTGAACTCTGTGAAATGCATTTTGAGTTCTCACAGACCTTATGTTCCAAATAAGTGCTTTCATTATCATCTAATTGATGATTTTACCACCCTCTTGGCCTGTATTCTTGTTGGTTGAACATAATCCTCCTTTATAGTTTTACCTTTTTTGCATTTCGATAAAACTAAAGGAGATTTTCCAGCCTCTCTACATACCTCCATTGCATTTTGATCACTATTCACTTCATCTGTGTCTTCTATGAATGAACTGGTAGCCTTGCTCTCCACCACTATATCCTCTTGATTTTGATGTGATATTAGTGAGTGGAGTTTCGCCATAGGGGCTGATTTTACACTACAACTCATAATTGTTGACCTATTGTCTTTCTCTGTTGTTGGTATAACAGGAACTACAACTACTGCACAAGAAAGACTTTCTTCAACCAATGGAACTACAATTTGGAGGGGAATCTGGTAATCTGCCTCAGCTAACTCTTTCAAGAGTAAGCTGTCAGCCTCTTTTTTCTGTTTTTCCTCCACTACAGCAACAACCTGGGAATCCTGTTTATTCATTTGATTGAGACTGATATCTTCTGTATTTTGCTTTGTAGGTACAATCATCAGTTGTCTCTCTCCTTCTCCCATCACTACATCAATCATCCCTTGTGCCTGTTGACCATTATGCACCAACTGTTCCTCCATTAGTTCCCCATTATGTAGTGTTGCTATTTTTTCTGTATTGTCCTACTCTATGGTGCTTTTGATGCTACATGTGTCTCCCCCTCCCTTTCCTTCATAATTTGCAAATGCATTAGTTATCCATTCCTTTGTCGATGAGTGATGATGAACCTTGTTAGCTTCCCTCTAACTCTTGACTTCACTTGTTTTATCATTACTATCATTTTGTCCCTGTAGATTCCTCTGGATGTACCTCTTCTTTCTTCTCGTCTATTGCAGCAAAAGCATTATCAATATTAATGCCCTTTCCTGTCATTTTTTGTACTCCAATTTCTTGCTCACCCTGCTTATCTCGTGACTCTTGTATGTTGATGGGTTTCCAATATCTTCGAACAACTCGTCTCCTTCTTGTTGCAAGTTCATTGCCCTGCTCTTCATTGTTGTTAACATTTGTCCCATGTTCTGTCCACTCTGCATTGTGTCCCTCTATTTGCCTTAGTTCAAGATGGAGGCTTCTACATGTTTCATCCTCATGACCTTGCACTTTACATTGTTTGCAATATTTGGGCAGCATATCATATTGGATCTTAACTTTTTCCATCCTAGAATCCTTTGTCTTTTCGTTTATAATCTCCATCTCCACATGCTTAGGAAACTCACTTAGCAGGTCCACTTGCACCTTGACCCTCTCACAACTAGGTCTAGTTTTATTGATTGTAGCCATGTCTAACTGAAGAGGTTTTCCAACTGCAACTGCTAATGAAAACAAGGCTTCCTTCACAAAATATGTGGGTTTTAAATTCGGGAAGGATATCCGTGCCATAGCTTGTGTCGTCTCTTCTTCGACCTTAAACTTAGCATCATATATAAGTGGCCTCATAGTAGATGAATAACCATCCTTGGCCAGAATATAATATATGCCTTTTGACATTAAGTTTATGAAGTCTTCTTATTGATCCAATCTAATCAGAACATGCATATTTCTCAATAGGCCTATTTTACACTCTCCTTTGATATTACACTGTCGTGGGATATTTCTGCGGAGTTCTTCCAACTCCGGCCAACCATAGGAAAATTTTTCAAGCACGGCGTATTGAAGATCTTCCATAATATTCATTCTATCAACTTCCTCTTCTGTCCACACAATCCCTGGAATCCCATTATTGTATTGGAGTTGTTTCAATGGAATAGGCTCAATTCCAGCCTTTTGGGCTTGATTGTTGATATGATTCTTAAGGACATTAGCAT
>JAJOOR010017674.1:0-12063 GCA_036250505.1 Solanum acaule
ATTGTTACAAGTGTAGGTGGTGGAAAGTGAAGAGATCTTTTGAGGAAGCTTGGGATATTGACTCTTCTCAAGAAGCTTGGTATGTCCTCATATATTCGAGGACATAGTTGTTACCTTTCTAGTATTTCCACTTAGACATTGTATAAGACTTATATTTTGTTGTAAAGGGTCGTGCCCCTAAGATGTTCTATTCATGTCAAAGATGGTACATGAGACTTAGAAAGTCTACTTCGTTACATTTGAAAGATTTTATATTATGAATTTGTTTTAAAAAGTGTTTAAATTCCGTACGGTTTTTATTACCGAATGCGATGAATGAATGCTAAGAGGCTTGTATTAGACCTCCGAGAGGTCGAGTACGCATGTTACGACTTGGGGGTGCTCTCGGGTCGTTACATTTTCTCTCTCTTTTTTTGTATGGAGGGGTTCCACCTTTTTCAAAATCATGGTTCAAAGGGGACTTCTTTAAATTTCTTGATTACCTTCTCTTTTCACCGCACTCCCACCTTAGACTTTTGGCCTAACTTGGCTATTCAAACGAACCACATTCCATGAGGATTAAGGGTGAAGGGATAAAGAAAGGTCACAATTTCATCAAGTTTCTTCCAAGGAAAGGCTTAGGCTCAAAAGGTGTTCAAGTGAAGTTCACACACTCACAAGGTAGGCCACAAAAGAGGTATAATGTCAAATGTTTCACTCTTTAAAATTGTTGCCTAAGATCATTTCAAGAGCTTGCATCACTTAGTCAACCGGACCAACGGGGTAAATTCTAGGTGTCATCACACATGGTTCACGGTAAGCTCATCAGACAAGGCATTAGCACCAATATCAAACAAGACTCCACACTTTTTCTAGTCTACAATGTTCATCACAAGACACCCATTCGATAACCAACTAGTCACAACGAGATGGAAAAAGTTCATATATTGCCTATGCAATTTCATTTGGCCTCATCGTAGCCGCATATTCATTTTTGTTCGATTATGAGCACTATTCAAATCATCGGTATTGATCAAGACTGATACTCAAATTTTCAAGAAAACAACCACATCCAAACATGATCAAGAGGTGGCACAAATTTTTTTGGAAGGGTCCAAAAATCATTTACAATGAAAACAAGGAGCCACAAGCTCAAATATCCACAAAAAACAATGTTAAACACAATTAATAGCTCAAAAACCCCAATATATAACCAAAACAATAATCACAAAAGGTGAGCCTCACTTCCCTACAAAACAAAAGCAATTTTTCCTCAAATGCAAGAAACTATCTAAAAGTAAATAAAATATGACAAAGAGTGAGGTAAAAAGGGATCATGTCTAAACAGTCGCTCCATCTATCTAGGAACCAGTGCCAGGTGTGGCACTCTAATCTTGGGCATCAGTGCCCGGAGTCACCTCTGAAGGACCGGCTCCACTAGACCTACCCATGGTGGGTGTCTCTCAAAGAAGTCTAGTGTGCAGTCTCAAACATCACACCCTCCAGGTCAGCCATATCATCATAAACCTCAGCATCTCTCAAATATATCTGCTCCTTGTCGGTCTCTGTATCCGACTCACCAGCTGCCATAACATCCCTATGTAAATCTCCGGTGGTGGCCGAAGAAATCTGAGAAGTCGTCGGGGCCTCAACATCATCAGCTACCTCCAACAGGGAAGTGAAGTCAGTGGACTTCAAGTAGTCCACGTCCTTCCTCAGATCTTCAACCTCGGCTTTCAAAGATGTAACCTCAGAAGTCTCCCCCTGTCTACTCTCACAGTAAGAATGTTAATGGAAGTTTGGAGTGGGGTCAGTGCAGCAAGAAGGGTACTCTCGATCATCCACAGGACTGCAGCCTCTAGACGGGTAGCCCTCACGTCAGCTAAATGGGCCAGGTTCCCCATCTTCAGGATCATAGCCTGAGTAATCTTGGCAGGCTGGGAAGAGGTAGAAACACCCGGAGCCTGTGAACAAGAAGTAGGAGCAGATATACCTGAAGGCCCAGAGGCCAAAGTAAGCAAAGATACCTCTGCAGGTATCGAATCAATGTCCACCTCCGGAAATGTTTCCACTGGAGCTGCTCTCCTCTTGCCGGCCTCCTCTCATGTGTACTCGGCCTCTACACGCCGAATGTTTGTAGAAGATGAAGGAGTGACCCCAATATCCCTCGTCTTATCACGAGGTACTCCAGCACGCCTACACATCTATGTAATCAGCACTGGGAATGGCAAGGAGGTCTGACTCTACTTGGCCCTCATGGCCATCTCTTGTCTTATGAGGAGTCCCAGGTTGATGCTCCTCCGGGATATGATCGACCTAAGGCAGGCCGCCTTTGGGTGGCAGAGGATGGACTCGTTCTGGGATGGCGTGATGATGCTGCTAATAAAGCCAAACCAGAATCGAGCAACAATATTCAGATCCCTCTTCTCGATGGGGACCCCTGCCTCGATTTAGCTCGGGGTGGTATCAGATTCAACGGAGCAAGCCAGCCCTTCAAGTCATCCAAGGACTGAGTAGTAGGCAAGCTCGCATATGCCACTATAGCTCCTAGACCCCTATCAAGTGCAATATTAATGTGCTCGCTACTGCACCCGACTTCATTTCCCCAGACCATAACCGACTTAACCGGTCTGAATGCGATGGCCTTCTTCTTCCCCTTTGGCACCAACTCTCCATATGTTGTATAGAACTCCCGAACCCATCTAGGAATGTAGATACCTCAGGGACTGGTGAACTGCTAAAACCGGTGGAAATGGAGGGTGTCCCTCACTACAAAGTATCTGCCCTCTAGGACCTCTGTGGATAACAACTTATCCTCGAGGATAGTCCGCAACACATCAGCTTTTAATCTATTAAGGAGTCGGGGAGGAGGAACTACTTATTACATTGGAGCCACAGGAGGTTCCAGAACTGGCACTGTATCACCGTAGAAGAGGTTGTTGGGACTCTAGCTTAGTAAGGATGAGATCTAGCACGGATCTCTGTTCTCTGAGATTGCAAGGGTTGGTCATCTTCTGGCTCAGATAACACAGCTTGGGAGTTACAAGCCTCTCCCTCACTATCGGAGTTGCTCACTGGAGTCTCAGATATGGGCCTCTTGCCCTTACCTTTTCCTCCCTTTGGAGGTTGTTGCCTTCCCTTTTTAGGAGGGTTGTCTCTTCCTTCATTTATAGTTATACCCTATGCTCTTTTACGGGGGGGAATATCAATGTTGGTTCTTCCCATATTTGCAAAATATCACAAAAAGTTAGAAATAATTCAAGCAAAAGCACATAAAGAAAAGAGTTGTAAACAGACTCGCCGAACAAGTCAGCGAGTTGCCGAATCTCTTTGTCGAGCCAGATTGGGCTCGCCGAAAAGATTAGCTCAAAATTTCCAAAATATTTGGCATGTCGGCGATGGGAAGGGCCTTTCGGTGAATTGCCGACAGCATTCGGTGAGCAAGGACTATCTCGCCGAAAGTTACAGTGCATTTTTAGGGGTAAGGGGCGCAGAAAGGGCGATCAGGAAGGACTTTCGGTGAGTCATCGAGTGCACTCAGCGAACTCAGGATTTTCGCCGAAAGTTACAGAACCAAACTCAAGATTAAGCATAAAATTAAAGGCGATAAAGGGAACCTCAGGGAACTGCCAGTGGTTCGATGAGCTCGACTCAGCTCACCAAACGGCCCAACGTGCCTACTCTCAACCCCATTTCCCAAATTCAACCCCGCAGCCCTTGAAAACGAAATGAAAATATGCACTATTTCAATTAAACTAAGACCCATTACACCCATGCCCCCAGGATACTCAGACTTCTCCCAGTTTGGCCAAATTTGGCCATTTGACGACTGTTGCCCTTAAGAATGATGTCAACCGCTCCATCATTGGACAAGTTACGTCATTTGGCACAAATGCGAGTTACTTAGACTTCACCCGACTAGACCGAACAACATTTAAGCAACACACCACAATTTTAATCATTTTTAAGCACCAAAAATTTGGAAATTTATTATTAAACGCATTATAGTCATGATATTCGAATTAAAACAGGCACACAAGCATACACTTTTACGACCAGAGAGGCCTAGCACACATCACTAAGATAAAAACACTTGCAAAAGAGTAAAAATTGCAACATAAAGATTCGGGGTTCAGAAAACCAAACTTAAAAGCCAAATAAATACTTTGAAACACTAGGCGGCAAAGAAATCCAACTCCGAACACAAACTTGACGACCAAAATGCGGTAAAAACACAAAAATATAAAATACTATAGTGCGGGCGTGATTTTGTAAAGTTGAAAAGTGAGGGAAAGTGAAAGAGTTTAAACCTTTGGCCTTTAATAACCGTCTAGTTCTCGCCCATTCGGCGATATAGGTTTTGCTCGCCGACCCACTCGGCGACACGCCGAGTGGGCACTTACCTCGCCGAGTTTTATAGGACCTCCAGTTCATGTGGGGGTCCAAACGGCGCACTAAGTCGTTATCGCTGACCTGGTCGACAATATGCCAGTACGCTCCTAGGCTTGCCGAGTTTTACAAACTCCAATTTCAAAATGTCTTGAGTCCAACGGCGGTCCAAGTCGGGTTCTCCATCCTCTTCGGCGAGTCACCGACTGGACTTTCAGCTCCAACCTGCACTTTTCAAACACCTTCTACACTTCAACCTACAAAATCAACGCACGATTATTTCTAAAACAAAAACAAAGCGATAAACACTTAGGTTGCCTCCCAAGAAGCGCCTTAGTTAACATTGTGGCACGACACAAGTCCCCACTTAAATTCCATTTGTGGGTACGCGTTTGATTTAAATGTATCAAGGACACTTCATCCAATTCTAAGTGTCAACAATCGCTAGTCAGTATAATAGCCTAACTAAATAAGTTGGGATCGAATCCCACAGGGACTGGTACGTGTTTAAAATTCAATAGGAAAGTACAAATATGCTCAAGTCAATCATAGGAATAGACATTATCGAAGGAAAACATAATTCAAATTAAGGGGTGAAACGAATGTCAAATGACAGGGGGTTTTGGTTTTAATTATCAGCTATAACAACAGCAAATAACAAGAATTAACAATAATGGGACAGGTTCTTGGGATGTGATTCGAGTATCGGCTAATATAGACAAATGGATAATTGCAACTATTAGTGAATAGCTGTAAATAAGTGAATTAGCTAGACTTTAGTGGGGATAAACTTTCTCTCGAACAATTTACCCCGAATCAAATTGGTTTCTCTCGAACACAAACAAGCAAGCAAATAAGAACAGCCTAAGCTTTAGTCCATTCACTCTCTCGAGCTGAATGTATTGAAAAGGGTTTACGATTCACTCTCTCGAGCTGAACCCATGACAACCCAATACCCACAGACCATCAATTCAATAATCTTGGTTTTAAAACCTCTCTCTCGAGCAAGCCAAAAACACGAAGGTAGAATTGCATTTGCAACTACAACCCTTTAAATTAAACCACAATTACTGATTGAAATCACTTCTAAACAATATTTAAACTAATAATTAGCAATACCCATAAACTAAATCAACCCATAATCACACCCCAAGAATTGGGGTTTTAGCTAGACATCATAAAAATATAGAAATCGTTACCAAATTGTGTTTCTATCAATTGGGTAAGATTAATTTCGTCTTTACAAAGGTCCAAATTGAAGAATCCCAAAGACCCACTTCCAATTTCTCAAAAATGAAGAACTTCAATTTTTCAAAGCTAAGGGAAAATATTGTGATTATTTTTTAGGAACTGACCGCGATGGTGATCCCGACATTTTGCTCTGAATGGTCCTTCGCAGCATATTTTTGGTGACTATAAATACATTTTTGAATTTTTAGTTTAAGGAGATTTTTATCTAGTTTTCATTATTGTTAAGTTTTCAAGTTAGAAAGCGTAAACTGAGTTTGGAGACAATACTTCCTTAGCTTTGAAGATTTCTATTTCTGAGAAATCTGAAGTGGGTGTTGAAGATTATTCATCTTAGACCTTTGTAAAGACTAAATTAATCTTACCCAGTTGATGGAAACACAATTTGGTAATGATTTCTATCTTTTTATGATGTCTAGCTAAAACCCCAATTCTTAGGGTGTGATTATGTGATTATGGGTTGGTTTGGCTACTGGGTATTGTTAATTGATAGTGTAAATGTTGTTTAAAAGTGATTTCATTCAGTAATTGTGGCTTAATCTAAAGGGTTGTAGTTGCAAATGCAACTCTACCTTCATGTGTTTGGCTTGCTAGAGAGAGAGGTTTTAAAACCAAAATTACTGATTTGATGGTCTATGGGTATTGGGTTGTCATGGGTTCAGATCGAGAGAGTGAATCCTAAACCCTTTTCCACACATTCAGCTCAAGAGAGTGAATGGACTAAAGTGTAGGTTGTTCTTAATTGTTGTTTATTGGTGTTCGAGAGAAACCAATTTGATTCGGGGTAAATTGTTTGAGAGAAAGTTTATTCCCACTAAAGTCTAGCTTATTCACTGATTTACAGCTATTCACTATTGATTGCAATCACCCATTTGTCTACCTTAGCCCATAATCCAATCGCATCCCAAGAACCCGTCTCTATACTTGCTAGTTTCGTGTTATTTGTTGTTGTAGCTGATAGTTGAAAGAAACCTCCCTGATATTTGACACTTGTGTCACCCTAAACTTGAACAATGCTTTTATTCATAAATGTTTTTACCTATGATTGACTTGAACATATTCATGTTTTTCTATTGATTCTCAAATACGTACCACTCCCTATGGGATTCGACCCTAACTCATTTAGTTGGGTTATATTACTAACTAACGACCGTTAACACTTAGTATTGGATGAAGTGTCTTTGATACGTTATTAATCAGGTACCGACGTTCCATTGATGGAACGACGGTCCGTGGATCCCCTCCGTAGGTCAAAGTACCCAAAATTGAGTCTCTCATGTGGGAACCATGGATGTGCAGAACGGTCCGTCGATGGAACAACGGACCACAGTCCACACTGTGGTTCGTCACTTAGTGAAAATTTTGTGTGCTACTGACCCATGGACCCGACCTACGGTCCGTAGGGTGATCTACGGTCTGTAGACGGGGTCTCATGGGTCAGTTATGTGCCAGGTTTCAGAACTTGTTTCAATTTCATGCCTTTTCTTTCAACAATTACAAACAAATTAGGCCTACCCAAGAATTTCAACATGTAATTTGGTAGTTAATCATCCTTAGTGTGTCGTTGAAATAAATTTATCAGATTATCAAACGGAAACCTAAGAACCCTAAGTCAAAACTTCCAATTCGGCCTATTACTTGATTTAGTTGGTTAAAACTTGTAAAACACTCACATTCTATCGTTACAAAGGTGTTTCTAACCATAATTCAACAATTAATTAGAAAAGTAAGAACCCAAGGTCAAGAACCAACTTCGTGACTTCATGACAAAAATAATGAATAGTGAATTCAAAGTTAGAGTGAAGTCGTTTACCTTACAAGTAATCGAAGTGGGGGAGCATGGTAATGAAAGAAACTCCTTAGACCTTTGCTAGCCCTTTGACACCGAACCCAGACTTTGAGATCGCTTTGAAGAGAAGATTGGGTGATTGGGGAGAAAAAAGGATGAATATGGGATTTGGGGAACTGAATTGGGTGTTGCTATGGGGTTATTGGGTTTAAATGGGAGTGATTGTGGGAGAGAAAGGGTTGAAAAAAGGTTGGGGAATTATATGGACGTGGGAAGTGTTTGAAATGAAAGATGTTTTATTTAAAAGGAGTCCAGGGCGGGTCGGAGAACCCTAATTTTGGACCACAAGACCTCGTCGACGGTCCGTAGGTCACTCTGACACTTATAAAATCTAGAAAACTTACCTGGGGTCTACAGACCCCATTCACGGTCCGTGGATGGACCAACGAACCGTCGATGGGGTCCATAGACCACTGCACAACTGTTTTACTACAGATTTTGCCTTTCGTCCCTGCACATATAGAAACCATTAGGATTTTCTTTTTACATTTTTTGGACACTTTTTAGACATGGACCCTATTCTATATCTAGCCAACACTTAATACAAAAAATAAAACACATATCTAAAGAGTTACAAATATTAAAATAAAAGAAGAAACTCATATAATGAAAAGGAAAACCTATAGTTGGCTAGATTGTACATCTTGGGTTGCCTCCCAAGCAGTGCTTGATTTAATGTCACGGAACAACGTAGACACCTTGATTACTTAGACTTCATCAAGTAGTAGGTCGCCATCACTTCTTGGACACTGTCCAACTTCCCCATGTAGACCTTGATTCTTTGCCCGTTCACTTTGAACCTTGTTCCCTCCTTGTTCTCGAGCTCAACCGCTCCATGTGGAAATACTTAAGTGACTCGGAATGGTCCGGTCAACTTGGACTTGAGCTTGCCAGGAAACAATCGCAGCCTCGAGTTTAATAAAAACACCAGATCACCCACAACAAATTCACGCTTTGCAATCTTTTGATCATGATACTTCTTCATCTTCTCCTTGTACAAGGCTGAACTTTCATATGCTTTTAGGCGAAACTCATCAAGCTCATTCACTCTTTCACTCGATGTGGCACCCCAATCCATATTCAACTTCTTTAGCGCCCACATGGCCTTATGCTCTAGCTCTACCGGCATATGGCATGACTTCTCATATACAAGTTGGTAAGGGAACATACCTATGGGAGCCTTGAATGCGGTGCGATAGGCCTATAGAGCATCATCAAGCCTTCTTGACCAGTCCATTATGTTGGCGTTCACAGTCTTTGCAAGGATTTTCTTTATCTCTCTATTTGACACTTCAACTTGCCCACTAGACTGCAGATGGTAAGGAGTAGCTACATTGTGACGGATTCCATATTTTTTTAGCAATGCCTTGAACAACTTATTACAAAAGTGGGAACCTCCATTGCTGATAATCGCCCTTGGTGTACCAAATATGGAGAAGATACTCTTTTTCAGGAATGCGGTGACACTCTTACCCTCATTGTTTGAAAGCGCATTTGCTTCCACCCATTTCGATACATAGTCAACCATAACAAGAATATACTTCATCCCATTTGAACTCACAAATAGACCCGTGAAGTCAAGGCCCCAAACATCAAACAACTCGATCACCAATATCAGATTCATAGGTACCTCTTGCCTTTTTTAAAGTCCTCTTTCTCTTTGGCAACGATCACAAGACTTGGCGAAATCATGAGCATCTTGGTGGATGGTAGGCCAATAATACCCACACTGCAAGATTTTATGAGCAATCCGAATACCACTATAATGCCCACTAACAGGCGATGAATGACACCCCTCTAGTATACTCATCATCTCAACCTGGGGAACACAGCGACGAATAATCCCATCAGCAAAAATACGGAACAAGTAAGGCTCATCCCAAAAGAACTTCTTCACATCATGCATAAACATTTTCCTTTGGTTAAATGACAAATCGATGGAACCAGATCACTTGCCAAGTAGTTAGCAAAATCTGCGAACCAAGGAATAAGATCATAAGAAGCAGCCAATACCTGTTCATCTGGTAATGCATCATTAATTTCAGCCCCATCTTCTAGCTTGAGCATAGCTTCCTCTTCTAATCTGGACAAATGATCGGCAACTTGATTTTTTGTCCCCTTTCTGTCTTTCACCTCAAAATCGAACTCTTGCAACAATAATACCCATCTGATCAACCTCGATTTTACATCTTTTTTAGCCATCAGATACCTCAATGCAGAATGGTTAGTATGCACTATGACCTTAGTACCAAGCAAGTAGGATCAAAATTTCTCGAATGCCAAAACCACAGCAAGGATTTCATAATTAGTCACCATATAGTTCTTTTGAGACACATTCAGAGCTTTGCTGGCATAGTAAATCGGATGAAGAATCTTCTCTCACCTCTGTCCCAAAACCACACCAAGAGCCACTCCACTCGCATCACACATCACTTCAAATGGTTGCCCCCAATCCGGTGAAATAATGATAGGTGCAGAATCTATCTTTGCTTTCAACTCTCCAAATGCTCTTAGACAAGCATCATCAAACTCAAACTTACACTCCATTTCGAGCAGTTTGCACAATGGGTGTGCAATTTTAGAGAAATCCTTGATAAACCTCAGATAAAAACCCGCATGCCCAAGAAAACTTCTGACACCTTTAATAGAGATAAGTGGTGGAAGCTTTTCAATTACCTCAACTTTAGCTCTATCAACCTCAATACCCTTCTCAGAAATCTAATGACCCAGAACTATCACCTCTTTCACCATGAAGTGGCACTTTTCCCAATTGAGCACAAGATTGCACTCTTCACACCGTTTCAGTACCTTGGCCAGATGCATCAAACGAGTCACCTACCATAGAGAAATCATCCATAAATACCTCAATAGTGTCCTCCACCATATCTGAAAATATCGACATCATGCAACACTAGAAGGTCGCTGGAGCATTACACAACCCAAATGGCATTTTTTTTAAGGCGAAAGTCCAATAAGGGCAAGTGAAGGTGGTCTACTCTTGGTCTTTTGGAGCTATGGAGATCTGATTGTATCCCGAGTACCCATCAAGAAATCAATACCAACCCTTATCATCAAGGCGATCCAGCATCTGATCCATGAACGACATCGGGAAGTGATTCTTTTCTGTCCAAGCATTCAATTTGCGGTAGTCCATGCATATTTTCCATCCAGTCACTGGCCTCATCAGAAAAAATTCATTTTTCACATTAGGAACCACAATAATCCCACCTTTCTTAGGTACACACTAAACAGGACAGACCCAACTACTATCTGCAACGAGATATATGACTCCAGCATCCAACCATTTGATGATTTCCTTTTCACTACCTCTTGCATAGGCGAATTTAGTCTCATTTGGTGCTCAATACTTGGCTTGTTGTCTGGCATAAGTTGGATTTTATGAGAACAAATGTCAGGAGGAATCCCAATAATGTTTGCAATAGTCCATTCAATAGCCCGCTTGAACCTCTTCAACACAGAAACCAATGCCTCTACTTGTATCTCACTCAAATCGGACGCAATGATTACCGGTAAAGTGACATCTCTTCCTAAGAATACATACCTCAAATGTGATGGCAGAGCCTTGAGCTTCTTCCCCAGATGGTTTTGCGGGTGGAGAGTCGCGATTCTTCATATCTAGCTCCAATTTCTTTGGTTTGGAATGCAATTCGAACTTATTAACTGAGGTAACTAATTCATCATAGTCTTCAATACAATCACCCTCAAAATTCATCATTACCACTTCAAGTGCATCAACACCCAACCTCTCTTCAATAGACACATCATAACCTCGCTCCACACTATGATTGACCATTGATACTGACTTGAGATCGATTTCCTGCTTCATAGACCTATATATATTGAAGGTTACCTCCTCATTATTCAATCAGAACTTCATCTGTCCTCTTTCCATATCGACCAAGGCGCGCCTAGTAGCAAGGAATGGTCTCCCTAAGATGACGGGAACCTCAAAATCAACCTTACAGTCAAGTATCGTAAAATCCGCTGGAAAAATGAACGACTCTACTTTCACAAAGACATCTTGGAGAACACCAATGGGCTTCTTCACAGTTCTATCGGCCATGAGTAGTTGCATCGCAATCGGTTTTGGAGCCCCTAAACCCAACTTCATGTAGATAGACAATGGCATCAGATTAATACTAGAACCCAAATCACACAATACCTTTGCAAAGTGCAACAAATCGATGGTACACGAAATAGTGAAAGCTCCGGGATCCTTTTTCTTCTGTGATGTGAGGCTAAAAATACATATTTTTAATCATTATTTTCTCACATTTATTATTTATATTTGTCCTTTTTGAGCATTAATTTGATGGATTATGCTAAATTGGGTATTTTATTTGTAGGATTAAATTGGTGGAAAATTGGAGAAGTTTGAAGCTAAAACGAATTAAAGATGAAAGGTTGAAGAAGGAAATCAAGCAGACAGCTTAATGGATTAAATTAAATAATATATTTATATATAAAAGGAAATGGCGGCTGCAAATTGTGGAAATTCAATTTTACGCTTGCTTCTTGCTGCTGCCACGTGGCAGCAAGTGAATGGTGCAGAATTAAGTTGAGGCGGCGGTATTACT
>JAJOOR010017675.1:0-19129 GCA_036250505.1 Solanum acaule
ACAGTACCAGGTGGCAACGAACAACAAAGTGGACTCCCCATTTTCTCTGGAAACATTGCTTTCATCATTTTTGCAATCTCGAATGCAGCTTCATTGTTTACTTCAAGCACCTCTCTATTAGTGTTCTTGTCAGTTTTGACGTCTCGTTATGCAGAAGAAGATTTCCTGCATACTTTGCCAAGGAGTCTTATCCTGGGACTGCTAACTCTGTTTCTTTCCATAACATCCATGATGATAAGCTTTAGTGCAACGGTGTATCTCGTGTTTGGGCAGAAGAAAGCATGGGTTCTTGTACCAGTCGCAACAATGGCTTGCCTACCGATTACTTCATTTGTGCTTCTGCAATTTCCCCTCCTTGTTGCTCTCATTTCCTCAACATATGGGGCTGGCATTTTTGGAAAGAAGAGTAACCTCTTGTTTTAGTGATGAATTTTGTTATTGTTATTATTATCTATATTTATATTACTTTAAAAACACGAAGGTCCTTAGAATTTCAACATTTAACTTTGTATCCTTTGCTGAAAGACTATAACAGATACAATTTTCATTTACAATTTTTCTTAAATTATTAATTTATTATCTTTATAAATTTAAGATAAAAGGAAATCCAAAAATATATGGTAAAAGGTACAAGGAGAATTAATAATTAAGAATTCTTAAAATATATGGTACGAGAAAATATATTTTAAAAATTAAAGAATCCTAAAACATATGATAAAGAGAAAAATATGTGGTAAGACTTCTAACGTTTCTCTCATCAACATAACTATAACACATGTCAATGCCTCTAATTTAATATTACAAGTGTGATTATTTATATTGATTGGCAATTGGTACTCAGTGCTTAATGATTTTGATAGAGGAAATATGATAGAGAAGGGTACACACTTGTATTCACGAAGCGTTGATTTGGTTATTGTGTACTTGCATGTTTAATGTTTGAGGATCGGGATATGCCAAAAGGATGAAATGCATTTATATCTATACACATGTAAGTATGTTAGTGATTAATGATGATTTCTATGACTTGTGATTCTATTGTTCGACTATGTGGACATGGGTGTAGCTAGAGCTACGGGTGTCGGAAAATTACGTTGTATATATATGTCAAATTCTATATTTAAAGAATATATATTTAAAGTTTGACACCCTTCATAAAAGATATGTCTTTAGCGTAGTGTTAATAGGTGTCCATTTGATTGAAGGAGTTTTGGGTTCGAATCCCCAATAGCACAATATTTTTTTATTTTATTTTGACAACCACAAACCATTATTTTTGGACACCCTTGATTAAATTTCTGGCTCCGCCATTGTATGTGGAGTGAACCTATCTATGTGTTTTACACCTATAATTATATACTCATTACTAATCTTAGTCAGCCTATAATGCCTATCAATACATAGTATTTATACTGATACTACTGACACTTTCTTTTGAGTGCATATTGTGATCCAAAAACATCCACACGTCCTCACATTTAGCACAATTTCATTCTAGATTTGAGAGTGAGCTACTTTCATCCAATTTTAGCTTGAGTTTTTTTTTTAGTATGATGACTTTTAGATTCTGGGAATGTAATAGCTAGACTTCTATTTATTTTTATTTATTTTATCGCAAGACTTTTAGTTATTATGTCATGCTTCTTAATTTGTGTAGAGACTTATATATTGCATGCGTTAGACGCCTATGTTTGGTTCATCTATAGGAGGATTAGTGTGGGTGTCAGTCATGATGGTTTGGATCGTAAAAAAAATATGTAAGACTCTTCTGTAAATTGATCATATACCCCAACACAATCTCATAATTTTTTAGCACTTTCATCATCTTTCTCATTGAAGTAGGCTGACCTAAACAAAATAAAGTGGTATCATCGTCACATGACAAGTGATTATCTTTGGACTCCACTTAGGCATATATATCCCTTGTACTCTTGATCTTCAAATAAATTATTCAACCCCCTTGCTAATATCTCCACTGCACTAATGAAAAGGGTTGGGGATAAAGGATCTCCTTGCTTAAGACCTATGAATAATTGGAAAAAAATCAAATGTTGACCATTCATTAAAACTGAATACTAGATCACTAATAAGTCTCACAATCATATCCGTGATTCTTTTTGAAAATTCAAATCTTCTCATTACCTTGACTAGAAATTTTCAAGACACCCTATCATATGCTTTAGTCATGTCAAGCTTGACTATAACATCTCCTATTGATGTCTCTAATTATTTCTTGTGACAGCAACACATTCTCAATAAATTTCCTCCTTTTTATAAAATCAGTTTGATTAGCTAAGATAATCCCTGAAATATCAACTTTAATTAATCTCTCATGTACCACTCTAGAGATAACCTTATTAATTAAAGTGCTTAAGCTAATTGGCCTCACTATTAAGCAATACTTGCATAAATTCATTGTTTTCAAAAATCAAAGCCTTTCAAAGATACTATCTTCCTCTATTTTTCCATTCCACCATGTGTAGCGACTTCTTGAAAACTTAAGTTCATTTAAGACAAAAGAACTTATCCATTGAGAAAAATCAACAATTTCCTACTGAGTCACTAGCAAGCCACCAATTTTTTTTTAGAGTCATCCAAAATAGTATTTAAATCTCCTCCCACCAGCCAAGGAGTGTTAGTATGTTCTGCAATATCCTCCAAGTATTTTCATAGTTCCACAATGACATTAAAGTAATCAGTAGTGCCCCTCAGTTGATAAATCATACTCCCTCCATCCATTTTATGTGTCGTAGTTTGACTCGGCACAGAGTTTAAGAAAGAAAAGAAGACTTTTGAAACTTATGGTCTAAAATGAATGATAGAAATTTGTGTGACAATAAATCATTCCATTAAGGGTAAAATGAATTTTTTAAAGTTAAATTGTTACGTAATGTAGAAATGTGTCTTTCTTTTTTGAATTGATTAAAAAGGAAAGTATGTCATATATAAATTGGTACAAAGAGAGCAGTAAGTTGTTGTTGTATTAGTATCTGATGAGCCTTGTTCCACCCATTCTTCCTCATAGAAAATTCAAATTTTAATTGAGCTATTCACCTTAGAATTAGGCAATCCTAAGATTTTTTTTATTATTATTATATAGTTTTGGGCTTTGAAAAGGCTCTAGTAAAGCAATGTGGAGGTAAAAGTGTCTTGTATGCAAGTCTACTAATCCTGCAAAAGAATTTTGACTTCTTACCGACCTAATATTCCAATATATGACCTTATTGACTTCTTTTCATTCTTTATTCGAACAAAAGTACGAATGTCAAATATTTTTTTAAAGAAGCAATTTAATATTAAAAAAGTTGTAGCATTACTCTTAAAATTCCATATATTGTATTGAATAGTGTCTTAAAAAGTACGGGTTGAGAAAGGCCATGTCTAACGACTAACATGTGATCGGTTGTAAGTTACACGAATACTTAACTTTTGATATTAAATAAATTTACAAAAGAAGCATACAGACAAAAAAAAAAAAGAATTGCATACAAATGATAGAAAATTAAAGAAAATTACAAAATTAGTCAGAAAAATATTTAAAAGAATCTTTTTTTTTAAGTTGAAAAGCAAAAGAAGAAAAGATACATTACACTTGTAACATGGTTATAATTGAACATACTTGTTGTAATAATGAATGCTCCTAACAATTCAAAACACTCACTGTAACACAAATAGAAAGTGGACCGCACGGTCAACTTCTGTTGACATCAATTATCATTTAGATATTTTAAATAAGTTTTTTACGCTCCAAGCCTACATTCTGAACGTGGTCGGTACTCGAGAATTATTGCTGGTCCCCTAGCAAATTCTTGGCCAGACTGACTATGACACATATGACTCAATAGACTACGCAAAAGCTTTAATAGATGAACATTTAAAACATTTGAAGAACTTTTAAAATAACGTCTGGGAATACTTAATATAAATAGTATGTGTTTAAAAAAAACATTTGAGAAAAATACTGAAAACCATCTAACTCTGTCTGTCCATGAAGTCTCTACTATATAAAGATTGGTGTGGGGACAAGACCCAAGACACCTCAAAACCATACTACTACAGACATAGGCGAACCCAAAATTTGAAGACTTTGGATGCACCAATATAAAAATAGCTCAAATATGAGCTCTAAGCTAAACTTGAAATAAAAACAATAAAAAAAAAAGGTCTTTAGTTAGATTCGAACCCTAGTCTCAAGGGTAGTATCTCTAGCTTGTACCAGTAGCACAAGGGCACTTCTATGCTTATCATGGTAAGTATATCCTAATTTCTATCAGTTTTTCAAAATTGATATACATATATACATATGATTTTTTTGGAAGTTACCGGGTGTACGTGCATCCCCTCTCCATAGTGTGGGTCCGCCGCTGACTATAGAGCAATAAAAATGGAGTCATCTGAAAATAGGGAGGTCTTACCAAAAGTTGATGAATAGATGGAGTGATTGATAAGTCCACAAATTGGACTCATTCAGAGCTTTATTTTGATAGAAATAGTGTCCTCAAATGCTTATTTTGTCTCAATATCTGATGAAAACTCTTAAGTTTCAGGTATTTGAAATTTTGGTGGAAGCATGGACACTTGGGCACAAAAAGGAACAAAAGGGCTGAAAAGAACGAAGAAGCTGAAGCCTGAGCATCGCCAAGCACACTTGGCGATTCACCGAAGGGACACACTCAGCCTTTTGTTCCAGTACGCGAAGCCCTGAAGGAGCAAGATCAAAAAGGCGATGAAAGGAGCATTCGGCGTTTCGCCGAATAGATCCGCGATGCAGTACTATGTCGCCCAATGACACAGAGCACAACGATGTTGAAGGCTAGTGCAAGGCGGCGACGAACTACACCAAAGGGCGAATCGCCGAGTTAATTGGCGATTCCGACTAACCTCGCCAAATGATCTGCCAACACTATTTTCTGAAGTCTATAAATACTAAACTTTTTATTAATTTTAGAGAGTCAAACATTATTATAATTTTTCACAATAGGATAGTACTTTTTGGGTATTTTTTTTCTCTCAAGTTTGGAGAGGGTTTTGGGAACTTGAAGAAAGGAGTTCATCTTCCCCAAGTTGGAAGAGGGTCTTCCCTATTCTTCTTCCTTTGCTTAAATCAAGGTTTAATTTCTTATACCCACTTGATTTTACTATCATTTTAGGTGTATTTTGTTATTTCTTGATATGTGGCTAAAAACCCCATTCTTGGGGTGTGATTTAGCAAATATGTGTTGATATTATTGTTGGGTCTTACTTGCTGATAGACTAAATGTAGTTTAATAGTGATTTTACCTAGTGGTTGTGGTTTAATCTAAAGGGTTTATAGTTGTAAATACAAAGCCACCCATGTGTTTTCGGTTTGCCCTAGAGGGAGGTCGCGAAACCAAGACCACTAGACTGATGGCCTAAGGAGTGGATCGACATAAGGTTCAGCCCGAGAGGGTGAGCCCTAGTCACATATCCTAACACTCAGCTCAAGAGAGTGAGTGGGGTAAGGCGTAGGCTGGTCTTCATGCGGCAAATGGGTGTCCGAGAGGAACGCATTTGAAACGGGGTAAGTTGCCCGAGAGTGAACTTATTTCCATTTAAAGCTTAGCCTAGTCACTATTATCTTACAAATTTTCTATCAAAAGCATGTACCCAACTACTTATCTCAACTTGTATTGCAGTCACACCCCAAGAACTCTTCCCCATACTTGATTTTCTTGTTATTTTAGTTGTTTCTAGTACTTGTGATAAAACCCCCAATTGATATTTGATACTTTTGTGTCACCCCTATCAATTTACTATGTTTTAAATCGTTAATGTCTTTAGCTACGACTAATTAGAACTAAATTTTATTTTTCTATTAATTCTCAAAACCACTCCCTTGGGACATGACCCCATCCCTTGGTTGGGTTACTATATTATCGACGATCGTAGACACTTGTACCGTTGTTTAGTGTCGTTGGTCATGATAAGCATCAAAATGGTGCCGCTGCCGGGGAGTGGTGTTATTTGAGAATTCTTAGATTAGTAGAATTTTTGTTCTTCTTAGTTGTAGTCTACTTACCTAATTTTCAGTTTTGTTTTTGAGCATTTGTGTATTTCAACAGCCATATGAATGTGAACGACAAAAATAGCTGCCTAGCAAGCAACCCAGCGGGTTATGCTTTTCATCGAGATAATATTGATGATATTAATAGTGTGTACAACCCTGCCCAAGTGGGTGAGATGAATGCAATTCACTTGCCACAAGCATACGAAAATGCAACATTTGAAGTTACTAGCACAACACTCCATCTCATACACTCAAGAGGTATATATGGAGGGTTAGAGCATGAAGACTCGTATGAACATGTACGAAGCTTCATAGAAGTGTGCACACCTCTGTCATTCAAGAACCTATCGCAAGAATGCATATGGCTGCGCTTATTTCCATTGTCATTAACTAGGGAAGCCACTAAGTGGTTGATCGAGCTTCCGAAGAACTCTATCAAGTCATGGGAGGAGCTGGTTACGATTTTTCATGAAAGATTCTTCCCTCCATAAAAAATGATGAAACTAAGAGACAACATTCAAAGTTTTAATCAAAATGAGGGCGAACCAATTCACGAATCCTAGATACGATTTAAGAGAATTTTGCAAAAATGTCCAACGCATGGATTGCCGAGTGAGCTACAGCTCCAATATTTTTACCGTAGTCTGGATTCAGCTAATAATGGGATAGCTGATCAGCTGGTGCAAGGAGGAATAATGTTACAATCATTTGAAGTAACATCATTTCTCCTTGATGGCATTACTAGAATAAATCAAGCATGGTACACAAAAGATGACCAAGTTTCCCCATTGTGCTTCATATTAACGCAAAAACAACTCGAAAAAGAAAGGGAAATGGATGAAAACATCAAAAAGATGTTGTCTCAAATAGAAGTGATACACGAGCACATGAAGGGGACGTATGGAGTATTTAGAGTTAAGGAGGGTTCTCCTTCTGGTTATTTAAGACCGGGGTAGAATAAAGGTTGGAACTCCAAAGGAACTGAGGGGGGTTCTTCATCCGGTTACTTAAGACCGGGGGAGAATCAAGGTTGGAACTCCACAAGATATGAGGAGGGTTTCCACCCACGCTATCAACAGCGGGGCAAAAATCAAGGTTGGAACTATCATAGGGGTGAAGAATCAAGGAGATATTGCCACGATTGGACTGAGCACGATGAAACCGTTCTCAATTGAGTGAAAGCCCAAAATCAAAAGGGAGCGCAAGTAGTCCTCGGGTAAATGATCTATTGTCAAGAATACTTGATAAAGTGGAGGGCTCTGATGATTTGCTGAAAGGAATGAGAGATGATTTTTCATCACTAAACAGTAAAGTAAATTCTCATGTTGATGCCATCAAAACACTAGAAGGTCAATTGAGTCTATTATCAGCTAAATTATCCTCCAGAACAATAATGAAAGATAATGAAAAAGGGCTGGCTGTGGTAACCGGAGTGGAATGATGGCATAAGGGAATGTAATGGAGGATGAGGAGCCTCGAATACAGGAAGAGAGCTAGGTTACAGAGGAACGAGAATGGACCATTCCACAAAACCTTGACAAAGAACCACAAGAAGATGTAGAGCAACATGTTCAGGTTCCAAAAGTCACGCATCATTTACCCAAAATACCTTCACCATTTCCTCAACATTTGAAAAAGAAAAATAAAGATGAGAAGTTCAAAAAGTTTTTGTCAGTATTCAAGAATCTATCAATTAACCTTCCTCTGGTAGAAGCCTTGTTGGAAATGCCGGGGTATGCCAAATTCATGAAAGAGTTAGTTACGAAGAAAAGGAGCTTGGAGTATGAAACAATTGAGGTGTCCCATAGTTGCAGCGCAATTATGACAAATGAGTCAATCACCAAGAGAGAAGACCCTGGGGCATTCACAATTCCATGTACAATTGACATGCTCCAATTAGCTAAAGCTTTGTGTGACTTGGGAGCAAGCATTAACTTGATGCCCTATGCAATATACAAACAACTTGGTTTGGGTGAACCACAGGCAACCACAATGAGACTCCTCATGGCTGATCGATCAATCAAGCACCCTGTGGGGATACTCCATGACATATTGGTAAAAGTAGATTGGTTCATTTTTTCGGCTGATTTTGTGATTCTAGATTGTGAGATCGATGCTGAAATCCCCATTATTTTGGGAAGGCCATTCTTAGCTACTGGGAGAGAATTGGTGGATGTCGAAAATGGAAAATTGAAGTTCCGTGTGAACGACGATGAGGTGACCTTCAATATTTGTAAATCCATGAAGAAACCAAGTAATAGCCATGTGGTGTCTACTGAGGATGTTATAGATGAGGCAGTGGGAAGTATTGGCCATTTAATGCGGAAGAATGAACCCCTTGACTCTGTACTCGCCAACTATGATGAATCCGAAGTTTAAGGCTATGAGGAAATGGTAGCTGCCTTATCAGGGTTAGGAGTATACTCAAGGAATCCAATCAAATTGGATATCAACGTGAAAAACAGAGACAGTCCTCCTGCAAAGCCATCAACAGAAGAACCCCCGAAGCTGGAATTAAAAGTCCTACCCTCTCATCTAAAGTATGCCTTCTTAGGAGCCAATAATACGTTACCAGTGATTATTGCAGCCGATTTACTCGAAGGGTAGGTGAAATTGCTTATTGAGGTATTGCAGAAGCATATAAAAGCTATTAGGTGGACAATAGCCGATATAGTAGGAATTCCTCCTGGGATCTGTACTCATAAGATTCGGCTTGACAATGAATTTAAACCTAGTGTGGAGCATCAACGGAGATTGAACCCTCCAATGCAAGAGGTGGTGAAGAAGGAAATCATCAAGTGGCTAGATGCAAGAGTGATCTACCCTATCGCAGATAGTAAGTGGGTAAGTCCAGTGCAATGTGTACCTAAAAAATGAGGTATAACTGTAGTCCCAAATGCGAAAGGTGAACTTGTGCTGACAAGATCAGTGACTGGGTGGCGAGTATGCATGGACTATCAAAAGCTTAACTCATGGACCGAGAAAGACCATTTTCCAATGCCCTTTATGAATCAAATGTTGGACCGATTATCAGAAAGGGGGTGGTATTGCTTTTTACATGGATATTCCGGTTACAATCAGATTTCTATCGCGCCAGAAGACCAAGAGAAAACTACTTTTACCTGCCCTTATGGAACATTTGCATTCAAAAGGATGCCATTCGGGCTGTGTAATGCCCCGACAACATTCCAGCATTGCATGTTGTCTATTTTTGCAGATATGGTCGAAGATTCTATGGAGGTATTTATGGACGACTTCTCAGTCGTAGGGGACACGTTTGAGGAATGCTTGACACACCTAGGATAGGTGCTCCAAAGATGCGTGTATATGAATCTGGTTCTTAATTGGAAAAAATGTCACTTTATGGTGAATGAAGGTATCGTTCTTGGGCACAAGGTATCGCAAAAGAACTGGAGGTTTCCAAGGTGAAAATTGAGGTCATTGAGAAATTACCCCCACCAATTTTAGTAAGGGGTGTTCGCAGCTTCTTGGGTCATGCAGGTTTCTACCGAAGGTTCATTAAAGATTTCTCAAAGATTGCACAGCCACTATGCAAACTCCTAGAGAAGGAAGTGAAGTTCTACTTTGATGATGCTTGTATAATCGCATTTAATTGATTGAAGGAAAAATTAGTATCTACCACGATTATCGTCAGTCCTAATTGGTCCGAATCCTTCGAAGTAATGTGTGATGCTAGTGGAATGGCTTTGGGAGTAGTGTTGGGGAAAAAGTGCAACAAACTATTTCATCCAATTTATTACGCAACCAAAACTTTGAATAGTACCCAACGAAATTATACGGTCACTGAATAGGAGTTGCTCGCAGTGGTCTATGCATTTGAAAAGTTCCGGGCATACTTGCTAGGAACCAAAGTAATAGTACACACTGATCATGCCGCACTCCGCTATTTGATGGCAAAGAAAGATGCAAAACCAAGACTGATAAGGTGGGTGTTATTACTACAAGAGTTCGATTTTGAGGTGAAAGATCAGAAAGGTTGCGAAAATCAAGTGGCCGACCACTTATCGAGGTTGGAAGGAAGGGAAGATTCCGGGCATGAGGTCGACATAGATGATTCCTTCCCCGATGAACAAGTATTTGCTATATCTCTCAAACCTACACCGTGGTATGCAGACTTTGCAAACTACATTGTGAGTGGATTGATACCTGATGAGCTGACTTTTTACCAACAAAAGAGATTTATGTTTGATGTCAAAAAGGTACTTTTGGGATGAACCTTATTTGTTTCGAGAATGTGCTGACCACGTTATTAGGAGGTGCGTCCCGGAAGAGGAAGCGATAGAAATTCTCCATACTTGTCATGCATCTCCAGTAGGAGGTCACCATAGTGGTATTCGCACTGCCGCTAAGGTCCTCCAAAGTGGTTATTACTAGTCGTTCCTATACAAAGATGCACATGAATTTGCAAAGAAATGCTCACAATGTTAGCAACAAGGCGGAGTGTCTAGAAGGCAAGAGTTGCGTCTCACTACTATTTTGGAAGTCGAGCTATTCGATATATGGGGGATTGATTTCATGGGCCCATTTGTAAGCTCATTTGGAAACAAATATATCCTGGTGGCTGTAGATTATGTCTCCAAGTGGGTAGAGGCCATCGCCCTTCCAAACAACGAAGGAAAAAGTGTTGTCCAATTTCTGAAACGCTACATTTTCGCAAGATTTGGCACCCCTAGGGCAATCATTAGCGATGGGGGGTCTCACTTTTGCAATAGGTGGTTTTCAATGGCACTGAGCAAATATGGGGTGAAACACAAGGTAGCAACCCCATTTCATCCCCAAACAAGTGGCAAAGTCGAAGTGTCAAATCAGGAAATCATAAGCATCCTGGCAAAGACAGTTAATGCTAACAGAACTGACTGGTCTAGGAAACTCGATGATGCACTATGGGCATATCAGACTGCTTATAAGACACCTATCGGTATGCCTCCATACCAGTTGGTTTATGGTAAGGCTTGTCATTTGCCCGTCGAGATGGAACACAAGGCATAATTGGCTTTGAAGGCCTTAAATCTGGACTGGTCAAAAACTTCAAGGGGGAGGGTAGAACAGTTGAACGAATTGGATGAATTTAGACTCAAATTGTATGAAAGTTCAGCTATCTACAAAGAAAAGATGAAGAAATGGCATGATGCTCGAATACTCAAGCGGGACTTCAAGGTAGGAGATTAGGTTTTTTTATACAACTCTTGACTTAGACTCTCTCCCGGAAAGCTCAAATCCAAATGGTCTGGACCCTTTAGAATAACACGGGTGTTCGCCAATGGTGCCATAGAAATGGAAGATCAGGAAGGACCTCCATTTAAAGTAAACGGCAAATGTCTGAAATTATGTTTTGGGGATTGCCAAGAGATTTCTTTGGTTGAAGTAGTGTATTTAGAAGACGCCTGAAGACACTGTTGCGTCATGCCACGACGTTAACTAAGGCGCTGTTTAGGAGGCAACCCAAAACCATGCATTACCTTATTTTGCCTTGATAAAATAATGGTGTTGTCACGACCCGAGTCTACACCCTAGACGTGGCCGGCACTCAAGAACCATTGCTGGTCCCCAAGCGAACCCTTATCCTGACTGACTACAAGCGGAAGACTAACTTAAGCATACAAAAGCTTAAAACTGAAATAAAAGTTCATAAAACTTAAATACAAACATTAAGTCCAAAGAAAACTCTGTATAATAAAATATATACAACTCACCATAAAAAGGCAACTTTAGTTTTTAAAACATTTAATAAAATAAATGATACAGACTTCTCAACTATACTGACTATCTATGAAGCCTCTAACTGATAAAGATGGAAGTCGGGACAAGACCCACGACATCCTAACAACTGATATAATTGAAAGGTAAATGAAATCCTTCGGAAGCAAGGAGGCTCACCATAGCTAACTCGAACTCTCGGATGTATCAACGAAGCTCCTGTTGATGATCCTGAATACCTGTGTCTACATCATGAGAAGATGCAGGCCAAATGGCTCAGTACGTGGAATGTACGAGCATGTAAGGGGAATTCTAAAACATAACATAAGCTTGAACTTTGATAAAAAGGAAACATACTTACCTCTTTTCAAACTCACTGAACTCAATTCAACTTAAGAATAAGATACTCAACTCAAAGATTAGATACTCAACTTCAAAAATATGATGCTCGACTCAATGAAGCACAAATCAACTCAAGATACTCAACTTAAGTTACTCAACTTGAAATACTCAACATAACTGGACTTATTTCAATATAAAACAATTTTTAAAGCAAATGCAATATAAAGAAAAGTTGTTTAAAAAAAACATGATGTCAACTCTATGTGTATGCAAGGATACAACATAACTCTGAAATGTATGTAGAAATACAAATAACCGTGTCTATAAAAATACAATAACTTCTGTGGGAGTTTCTCTAACCGACAATCATCACTTAAGAGCTATAGTGATGATACTACACTTTACCTCGCGCTGCCAAGGACCATCCTATACCTTGCCATCGGTATATGACCTTACTTAACTTAGTGGATCCACTAGCTTAACTTACGTGATCATCTAAAAAGTATGACCCATTAAATCCCATGTTGGGTACATGGTTCTTATGGAGAGTTGAGTTAATATGAACTCGCGTCTCCAATTTGGTGCTCAATACTACTCCCAAAATATACTTTAGCTCATATGTGTTTTAAACACCTCTTTCTTTAGTTTGAGATAATTGCTCAAAGTTTAGCCCAAAGGCTCTCTTGGAATCGATGTTCCCTTTACTGAAAACTAGCCCAAAGGCTCTTTTGGAAATCATAGTTCTTTTCTTGCTCAAATGTGAAAACATTTATAAACTTCTTTGGGAATACTTAGTCCCCTAATAATATTTGAGAAATGAACTCAACTCTTTACTCTCTACTTTTCTTGAAACTTGAGCCTTAAAACGAAGTTTAAACGTTTATAAAAGACTTTATTCTTACTCTTTACTTAACTTCAAAGTTTAAGTCTTAAAAAAAAGTTAAAACATTTGTAAAAGACTCCTTAAAATATGGTTCATGCCGAATTAGGGACATGAATGACTCAATGCAAGGTTTTCAATAACCATAGATAGAACTCAAATACTTGGAACTTAAGAACTTCAATGATGCTACTCATTTAAAGAATGTTCAACTCAAAGGGTTCATGCGGAATTATAAGCATGAACTTCTTAACTCAAGAACTCAAAGATACTTCTCAAAAGGGCATTAGGAACTCAATACTCGACGGTTTAAAACTTGAAGATACCACTTCTCTGAAAGATGCTCAACTTACGAAGTTCATGCGGAATTATGACATGAAACAACTCGACTCGATGATCTACATAACAACATGGACTCATGTATATGACTCTTCTCATTCTCTTACTTACTTTCTCAGAACTTAGTTCAAATCGATAGTTGATCTCAAAGGATTCACAATTGAACTCAAAGGCTTACTTGAACTTTACTCTTAACACTCTCTTGAATGTGAATTATGAATTCAAGAGTTTTGGTTCATGATATGAAGGATCTCATGATGACAAAGTAGATTCATGAATATATTCTCCTCATCCTCATACTCACTTGCTCGAGTCTTGAAACAAGTTACTAGTAATTGTAGAAGACTCCTAAAAAAGACTCTAAGGGACCTTATAAAAAAGGTTTGAAACAACTCTCAAACTTGACTCTCAACTCTACCTTGAATTGGATTTATGAATTCAAGGTTATGATCATGTTAGGAATGATTTTAGGTGTTTAGAAGTAGCTTAGTGTAGTTAGAATCGAAAAGGAGTGAATGTGCACTTTAAACGAACTCAAACGGGGCAACCGACGACAAACTGGATGGGCCAGGCGACCCTGGCACTATGGGTGGCGTGGGGCACCAGCCCCTAAACTTCAGAGGTGGGTTTGGGGTGCTCTGGCAGGCGCATCGCGCCAGGCCCCAACCTAGAAAATTCAACAAGTTTCTTTTCTTGTTTTCTCACCCTATTTCGCCTTGAATCGAATGGTTTCTTCCCCAATCACTTAGAATTGATTACTTAACATAAGTACACTCTAATCTACTCAATACATACCTTAAAACACTCACTTTGATCTCAAGAAATCATCCAAAACCCAACACAACAAGATTTAGAATGAACTTCAAGAACATCTATCAAGAACTCATCAAGAACTCAAATCTTTCAACTTCAAGAATGAAATTTGCATTGAAAATAACATGTTTGGCATGTGGGTGAACAAACCCAACACTATGAAAGCTTACATACCTCTTAGGGATCAAACCCATAGCGAAAATCCGCTACAACACGCAAGAATCTCGACGAACGCTTGATCCTCTCCTCTTTTCTCTTCTTTTTTCTTCTTGAACTCTCAACTAAAACCCTAGGCTAATTTTAGGATTATAAAACTGAACCTAATAGGATTAGACCCTTAAAATATTACTAAAATCGAATTAAATCCAATTGGGTAAGGAAAAGACCAAAATACCCCTCACTATTTTCGGCTAACTTTCCTTAACTGGACAGCCTAACTTCAAAAGGCAATATCTCACTCATCCAAACTCAAAACTTAGCAAACTCGGTGGCGTTGGAAAGATAATTCAAAGATATTTTCTACGGTATCTGGTAGCACACCTAAATCATCCTGAGCTAGGAGTTATGGTCGTTTGAAGTCAACCCAAAACTCATACTTAGCTTAACTTGCAAAATTTTAGATTTTGCTATTTCCAATTTAATTCTTTTTGGAACTTAAGGTTCTACATCTAATGGCCTTAACACTTAATGAAATTTTTAATTCCTTGGTAAAATCTCACTCACTACGAAGAACGGTTCGAGTCTTAGTTTGAAAATATTTATGGGGTGTTATAGGTGTGTTGATTGTGCAGATGGAAGTATGGAGAGTAACCAACAAGTACAGATAGGCGAGTGACGAATCCAGTCGGCGTGTCGCCGAAAGGGTCGGCGAATTTGACCTTATCCGTCGTTCGACTCTAGACATCATCAACACTAGAGTCTGTAAAACTCGATGAGTGTTAGAAATCATTGGCGAATCGCCGATCATTTTGGCGACCACTATGGAATTCGCCGTTGGGACCCTCGTATGGCAGAGGTTCTATAAATTTCGGCGGATAAACCTACAGGCGGTGTTCCACCGAATGAGTTACCCAGTTTAATTAACGTCGCCAAGTGGACGGTTTTTGCAAGCCAAAGCATTAATGTCCAGACAGATGGAGTGACTACTTAGCCAGGATCCCCTATTTTCCTCCCTCTCTATCTTTGTTGGATATTCATTATTTGCATTTGAGGACAAATTCTTTTTTTATTGTGGTGGGGTGAGGCCCACACCTTTTGTGCTGATAGTTGTGTTTTGTGACTATATTTGGGTTGTTCTGTCCTAAATTGTGTTAATACTGTTTTTATGTGGATGTTTGAGCTTGTGGCTACACTTACTTTTAATTGCAAAATGATTTTGACCCTTCCAAAAAATTATTATTATTTTTCGAATAGTTTTGCCACCTCTCGTGTGTTGAAAGTGGCTGTTCTTTTGAAAAATTTAAGTCTCAGTCTCGATCAATACTGATGACTTGAATAGTGCTACCAATTGAACGCACATGAATGTACGACTACGATGAGGCCAAATGAAGTTGCATAGACAATATGTGAACTCTTTGCATCTCGTTGTGATTAGCCATTTATCGAATTGATTCTCTTGTAATGACCGTTGCACACTAGCGAAAGTGTGTAGTCTTGTTTGACTTAAGTGTCGATGCCTTGTGTGATTAGCTTACTTTGAACCATGCATGAATAAACCCAGAATTTGCCCTGTTAGTATGATTGATTTAGAAAGGTGTCCTCTTGATATGATCTTAGGCAACTTTAAAGAGTGTGAGCCAAATTTGACATATACCTCTTTTGTGGCCTACCTGTGAGTGTGTGAAACTCTTTTGAACACCTCTTGAGCCTTACATTTCTTTGGAAAAACCTTAATGAACCCTAGAACTTACTTGACCCACTACCTATAATCCTTTTAATTTGTGATTTAGTGAATAGCCAACTTAGGCCAAAAGCCTAAGTTGGGGGATCTATGATTTCAAGTCCACTCGTTGATTTCGAGAAAACCGAATCAATTGGCTTTTTTCCCAGCTATGCCTCCAACTCGAGATTTTGATTCATAGAACTGGCCATCAAATGTATATTCATCCATCTATCAGCTGCGTCTTCTTTAGTGAATGAAAGAAGGACTTGTTTCATAGGTAGCAAGGATAGGAAGAAGGGGTTCAATGAAGGCTGCTGTGGTGAAAAGGAGAAGGAGTAGTCAAGAAGTGCAAGAAAAGTCTCCCTCAATCCCATGGTATTGCAGAGTAGAATGGAAATCCTTAAAAAAGATTAAATTAATTTTTTGTAGAATAAAAGTGCAACAAGAATTGGGTTTCCAAGCAATACATGGAGAGTGAATAAGAGGATGACTTAGAAGCACTAGAAGAAAAAGTGATAAGAAAAAGGAAAAGGACATTTTGAGAACACCACACCTCACGAGGATAAAGAAGTCACTGAGCCTAAATGACCATACCTTTACACTCAACCCCATTACAAGCCTTGAAAAGACCTTTTTGATCTTGAGTAAGCCTATTTAAAAGTTGATTGGAAAATAAGGGCAAAACCTATGGGTGAAAACATGCATTGTGTTCCTCTTTTTGAGTGTGAGCATTGCATCTGATTCCTGATCTTAAATTGATTAACCTATAGGTGTGAATATGGAATCATTCTTTATGTGAGGGCATTTAGATACTTTTGGTTGAGCTTGAACTTGCACAAGTAGCAAGTATTGCGAGCATGAGAATCTTTGGTAATGGTGTGTCACAACTTGAATCTTTGAGTACACAGTTGATTTTGGCATAAATAATTTGAGTCTTGTTGTGTATGTTCATGATTTAGTCTTATGTAGTACTATTTGAGACACCTTGTTGAATGGCTGAACTTGAGTTTGCTTGAGGACACACAAAAGTTTAAGTTGGGGGTGTTGATGAGTCCACAAATTGGACTCATTTAGAACTTTATTTTGATAGAAATAGTATCCTCAAATGCTTATTTAGTCTCAATATCTGATGAAAATTCTTAAGTTTCAAGTATTTGAAGTTTTGGTGAAGCATGGACACTTAGGCGCAAAAAGGAACAAAAAGGCTGAAAAGAACGAAAAAGCTGAAGCCTGAGCATCGCCAAGCCCACTTGGCGATTCGCCGAAGGAACACACTCCGCCTTTTGTTCTAGTACGTGAAGCACTGAAGGAGTAGGATAAAAAAGGCGATGAAAGGGGCAGTCGGCATTCCGCCGAATAGATCCGCGAAGCAGTACTATGTCGCCCAATGACACAGAGCACGATGATGCTGAAGGCTAGTGCAAGATGGCGACGAACTACACCAAAGGGCGAATCGCCGAGTTAATCGGCGATTTCGACTAACCTCGCTGAATGATCCACCAACACTATTTTCTGAAGTATATAAATACTAAACTTTTTATTAATTTTAGAGAGTCGAACATTATTATAATTTTTCACAATAGAATAGTACTTTTTGGGTATTTTTTTCTCTCAAGTTTGGAGAGGGTTTTGGGAACTTAAAGAAAGGAGTTCATCTTCCCCAAGTTGGAAGTAGGTCTTCCCTATTCTTCTTCCTTTGCTTAAATCAAGGTTTAATTTCTTATACCCACTTGATTTTACTATCATTTTAGGTGTATTTTGTTATTTCTTGATGTGTGGCTAAAAACCCCCATTCTTAGGGTGTGATTTAGCAAATATGTGTTGATATTATTGTTGGGTCTTGCTTGCTGATAGACTAGATGTAATTTAATGGTGATTTCACCTAGTGGTTGTGGTTTAATCTAAAGGGTTTGTAGTTGCAAATACAAAGCCACCCATGTGTTTTCGACTTGCCCAAGAGGGAGGTCGTGAAAGCAAGACCACTAGACTGATGACCTAAGGAGTGGGCCGACATGAGGTTCAGCCCGAGATAGTGAGCCCTAGTCCCATATCCTAACACTTAGCTCGGGAGAGTGAGTGGGGTAAGGCATAGGCTAGTCTTTATGCGGCAAATGGGTGTACGAGTGGAACACATTTGAAACAGGATAAGTTGCCCGGGAGGGAACTCATTTCCATTTAAAGCTTAGCCTAGTCACTATTATCTTACAAATTTCCTATCAAAAGCATGTACCCAACTACTTATCTCAACTTGTATTGCGGTCACACCTCAAGAACTCTTCCCCATACTTGATTTTCTTGTTATATTAGTTGTTGAAGGAAACTTGTGACAAACCCCCCAATTGATATTTGACACTTTCGTGTCACCCTCGTCAATTTACTATGTTTTTAATCGTTAATGTCTTTAGCTACGACTACTTAGAACTAAATTTTATTTTTCTATTAATTCTCAAAACCACTCCCTTGGGACACAACCCCAACCCTTGGTTGAGTTACTATATTATCGATGATCGTAGACACTCGTGCCGTAGGTTAGTGTCATTGGTCACGATAAGCATCAGTGATCTCAATGAAACGCTTGTTGATGATCCTAAAAACTTGAATTTGCATCATAAAAAGATTGTAACAACCCAGAAAATGTGTAAGACGAAGTTAGAGCCTAACGAAAACTAGTAGGTGAAACTAGAGCCTGCTTTTGAGTTTGATATGGGGTTTTAGGTTGTATATTGACTTCCTAAGATAAGGTTGAGGTGTCTAGGGGTGAAACGTCAAGGTACAACCCCCCAAAGACCAACCAAGGGTCCTTGAGGAGGACCCTAAAGTCTAAACCCCGAGGCTGCCTAAGTTCACAAAATCTGCCAAAAATGTGTGTCCCACAGAGGGGACCTACTCCCCCGTAGGGTGGTCCACGCTCCGTGGGAACGATTCTTTAGTCAAGGGGAAACAAAGGGAGCTACAGGCTCGACCTACGCCCCACCAGTACGGGACGTGAGGTGACCTATGCCCCATAGGTGGTGGCGGTAGGTCATCACTGCAATATCCCCCAAAATCGGCCAACATGTGGGTTCATTTAGTTAATTTGTTTTTATTTTTTTTAAGTAGGGGTTGTCTAATATGGTAATTATACATA
>JAJOOR010017676.1:0-16901 GCA_036250505.1 Solanum acaule
ATGGTCATTTTAATTGCTTCCGCGACCAAGGATGTGTAATGATACGCTATGAGGCTTGTTTGGGGTTCCTTCGGGTTCCCCATTCGCCGGTCACGTCTAGGCCCTAGGCTTGGGTCGTGACAAGTGATTTCTTGATCTTTTCTCATGTTTAACTATCTAAAATCATTCCTAAACATCATGAGATCTTTCCTATCACAAATCACAATCTTTGAATCCATAATTCAATTCAAGGAAAGTTAAGAGTCAAGTTAGAAGTTAAGAAGCAAGTCAAGAGAAGTTATTTAAAGTTTTCAAAAAAGTCTTTTCCAAATGTTTTAACTTTGTTTAAGACTTAAAGTTCAAGTTGAGTAAAGATTAAAGAGTAAAGTTTGAAGTTCATTTCTTCAAAAGTATATGGAGACTATGTATTCCCAAAGGGTTTAAAATGTTTTCACATTTAAACAAGAAAGGAAACCTCGGTTTCCAAAGAGCCTTCAGGACAGTTTTCAGAAAAGAGTAATCGCTTTCTAAATGAAGCAAGAGAAGAAACTTTGATTTCCGAGATAGCCTTTGAGCTAAGTTTTTTGAGCACTAATCTCAAATCACAGAAAGAAGTATGTTTTTAAACATAAGAGCTAATATTATATTTTTGGGAGTAGTATTGATCACCAATATGAGGGAGAGTTCAGACAACTCACAGACCCCATAAACCATGTAGCCATCATGGGTATAAAAGGGTCATACTTTTAGATGATTTCTTTAGTGTTTTTTTAGCATAAACTAGTGGATCCACTTAGTAGTTCAGGTTCTATACCCTCGGCAAGGTATAGGACGGCCCTGGCAGCGTGAGGCAAAATGTTGTATCATCACAATAGCCTTACGTAATGGTTGTCGGTTAGAGAAACTCCCACAGAAGTAATTGTATTCCTATATACATAGTTTATTGTATTTTTAAATACATTTCAGTTATATGTATCTTTGCATACACACAGAGTTGACATCATGTTTTAAACAACTTTTCTTTATATTGCACTTGTTTTAAACTGTTTTTATATTGACATGAGTTCAGTTGTGTTAAGATGGGTTGAGCCAGGTAAGTTCTTCAGATTTTTTTCAAGCATATGTTGTGTTTAGCATTCCAACTCGCATACTCGTGCATTCAATGTACTGATGTCAGTTGGCCTGCATCTTATTATGATGCAGACACAAGTAACTAGGATCGGCATCCAGCACATCGTTGATCCAGTGAACACTCCAGAGTAAGTTGGTGAGCCTCATTGCATTCCGGAGGACTCCTTTTATTGCTTTCAGTTACTTTGTTAGTTCATTAGAATGTCGTGAGGTTTGTCCCGACATCCATCTCAGTTGTTTTAGAGGCTTCATAGACAGTCATATGTTAGTTCTTTGGTATTTTCATTGTCATTTCATATGTTAAGACTTGAGTTGCCATTTTGGCCATGTTGAATGTTTGACTTTTAAGCATTCTCAGTATTTTATTATTCAAGTGAGTATAGTGCTTTTGATCATTATAAATATGCATAGAGTCTTCCGCTTAGTTAAGTAATCCAGACAAAGGGTTCATTTGGGGCCAGCAATGGTTCTCGAGTGCCAGTTTCGCCCAAGGTGTAGGCTCGGGGCGTGACATATATCTTGCATGCTCAATACATTCCAAGTACTGACGCATACTCTGCGCAACATCCTTTCATGATGTAGGTTCAAGTACTCAGTATCTAGATCATATTTAGATCGATTCTCGATCCGCATTCAATAGCTTCAGTGGTGAGTCCTCATATTATGAGGACAATAGACATGCTATCATATTAGGTTTTACATTCAGTTTTAAGTTTTGTTAGAGTTAGTTGGGGGGCATGTCCCAACAACTCAACTCAATTAGAGGCTTTTTTCAGACATAGTAGTAGATACAGCTTGAGTTGTTAAGTGGTTGTTTAAATTATCACTAAACTCTTAGTATGTTTTATACATTCAGACTAGTTGGGCTTGTTCCTATTCAGATATTGATTTATCTTCCGTATTAGTTCATGTTTTACTTATTTATTTTCACTATGCTTATGATATGCCAGACTCAGGGTTAGCTTGGGGTCACTCGTGATCCTAGGTCCCGTGTTACGTCAAGGGGGTAGCCTTGGGGCGTGACATATATCTATATGACTTGGACTTGGACTTGGGGCTTGGTCATAGACCAGGTCAGATCTTTAATTAAATTTAAAGATTTATTATTTCGTAATTTATTTTGAATAAATTGTTTATTTAAAATTTGAATTTAATATTAAATGTTAAATGAAACAAAAACTTTTGTAAGTATCAAAAGTTTTGTCTTTTCAAAAGAGAGCAACTAAAGGTTGTGATTGTTCATAAACTGAGTGTCTCCCTCATGAAAAGTCATTTGTACATGAAAGAACATGACTGTTGTGAAAAGTCATATATGTTCACGAAAGAACATGACTATTATGAACAAGGCGGATCCACCTTTTACCAATGCTTGAAATTTTGTAGTATATATACATATACAAAAATCTGAAAAAATAAAAAAAGAACTACAAATATTATTAATGACACTCCTTGAACAAGTCAGCTCCTTGGCTCGTTGTTTTGCACAGCAAGCTAAATGGTTATTCCATTTAGCATGTGCAAGTTCAAATTCCACTAACGCTGAATTTTTTTATTAATTTTTGGGGCGTTTTTAGAAAAGATTATCAAAAGGATTCGAACCTCCAACCTCCCTATTCCTAGTTAAATTAGCCTAAAATAAATCAATTGAACCAGAATACAACTTATTACCTATTATAGAAATTTTATTACTTGTTCAAATTGGAATTGGATACAATAATAAGTTATAAAGTAAAATCTAAGTTGAAAAGAAACTTCCAAGTTTGCAAATTGCAAGTGTGTTCCTACTGTGACTTTCCCTTAATTGTAACTTCACTTTTTTTTTTATCTCTCATCTTTATAGTTTAAGTTGAAATTTCTTGAATATTCATGAACTTTTTATAGATTTAATTTCTTGAAATTGTTTAGAGTTGTCTAAATTATTTAAATTTGTAATTCAGATCAATTCAATGGAGAGATATTGTTCTAAAGTATCTTCGAAGCTTCCAAAATCAAGACTGATTTACGAAATCAAATGGATGATGATCTTTTGAGGGGTTGTTTGGTGCCATATATAGAGATTAAGGAAATATTTAATTACTATCTCCAATGAGACTATATGAATACATTTCAAAATATGAAAACTCATCGAGGAAAGTTGTAGTTGTTTACTTTATTATTTTTATTAGTATGCTTTAAATAGTTTTTATATTAATATAATATTTTTATATCAATTATTTATTATTTATTTATTTTTAAATATCGACACCACTTACAAAAATTTCTGTGTACGCCACTGATTATGAAAAAAGTCATCTTTGTTCATGAACGAACATGACTATTATGAAAAGTCATCTCTTAAATTCTATAAATACGAAGCATTCCCAGAAGTAGCAAATTAATTGCATATATGTTTTCAAGCTTTGTTGTATCCTGATAGAGAATTGTTTGTCATCCCTAAAAGAATATACAGGTAATAACTCTTGAAAGATAGTGATCTTTCACGCCTCAAAGCTTTTAATTTTCTTTGTTATTTTTCTTTTAACATTCTATACATCATGCTACGCCTAGGGTTTGCTTTGGGTCGTAACACTCACGCAATATAAGTTTTCTCCTCCTCTTTTTTGCTTGCTTAATTATTTCTATTTTAGCTTCTCTCAAATCTCATTTTTCATCGACCGCTCCATCCATTTGCCTTTTCATTGTCCCCACTATTCAATTATTTTTGCATGTCTGATTAATTGGAATTTTGGTCATACCATTGAATTGCTCTGTAAAGTTTTAATATTGTTTTCTTTAAAAAAAAATACATAATTCATTGTTTTCTATGGTTACATGTTATTAGTAGTAATTGTATTGTTAATATTTTAGCTTTCTCATGGTAGTCTTATTGTTCAAATTTCTTAAATATATTTGCTTAATGATATATTTTACTTGTTATTTTCGTATTGAATTCTTCTTTTCATATTTTTACAATCACTCCCTATGAATACGACCAAGTCCCTATTCTCTCCTTCAATAATAGTGAGGAGAAAATAATCTCTATGTGTAGACTTTTATACGATTTTATTTGAAAATGTTCTTCTACTTTATGTCTTCAATGAAAGGCCTAAGCGTGGCTAACGATTACAGATCAAAAAAACTACTCCCTTTGTTCTTAATTACTTGTCCACTTTTTTTTAATTGTCCTTAATTACTTGTTCATTTTGACAAATCAAGAAAGGACAATTTTTTTTACCTATTATACCCTTAATTAATTACTTTGAAAAAGATAGAAATTGTTGAAAATCTTAAGTTTTTAATTCATACACTTCATAATTAATAGGAGTAAAATGGTAAACACATTATGACAATCATTGTTTTCGTAATAGATGTGTAATTAGGGACAGATGAGGGAGTATGTTGGTAATGCATCACTTTTTCTCCTTCTTCCTCCTTCATATCTTTTTGAAATATAAAAAAAATACATGTCTTGTAGCATATACTTGAATTGCATCAATCACTGCCTACGATTAAATATATGCTACAATATATTTGTAGAGTTCATATTCTTAATTGAAAAACTTCTTATTGTAAAATTATATCACGATACAGGTGAATTTATTCCTAAATTTTTTGAGGACTCAAGTTTAGAGAAAATTTAATTTCATTTGCTATACACTAATGGGTTACTTGAAATCTTCATTTGGTCATCTCTATCCAACTTAAAGTGCAGATAAGCTAGGTGATAGTGGTATGCCATTAATTTATGTCCTTTAATTAGTTAATTATTAGTTTTGAATTTAAACACATGTCTCAAGTCTAGAGGCGGAGTTAGATGGGGTTCATGGGTTCCGACGAATCCAATAGTTTTCATAGATCCTATATTTATATTAAATAATTAAATAATTATATATATATATATATATATATATATTAACGCTTGTGAATGTTGGGTTTTGTCCCTTTCTCCCTTCCTATGTGGATAAATTATGGGCAAATTACAGAAATCACATACTTTTAAGGCAAAATTACAATTTATCCCTTAAAATTTTATAATTACAGAAATCCTTCATTTTCACGCATCAGATTAGTGTATCAGCGCTTATATTATTGTATCTCGCGCATCAGATTATTGTATCAGCGCTTATATTATTGTATCATGCGTATCAGATTAATGTATCAGTGCTTATATTATTGTATATCGCGCATGTATCAGCACTTATATAGCTCTGATACATTAATCTGATGCGCGAGATACAATAATATAAGCGCTGATACATTGATCTGATGCGCGAGATACAATAATATAAGCGCTGATACACTAATCTGATGCGCGAAAATGAGGGATTTTGGAGATTTGTAAAACTTATAGTGGATAATGGTAATAAGTAAACTTAAATGTGAGATTTTTATAATTTTTCCATAACTAAAGTTCAAGGTTTTGGGTCTTCCTTCCTTTCCTTTGTGGATACATTTAGCCCAAATTTGACAAGCCCACTTTGCCCATAAGCCCAATATTATGGTGCATATATAAGACTTATTTTTAGGTCTTATTTGAGAGATCACAAGAGATTGAGAGCAGCCAAATAGAGAGAAAAGTGAGAAAGTGCAGATTTCGCACAAGCCCTAGCAGTCAATTTCAAATCGCGATTCCCGCTTTGTTTCTTATCTGATTAAGCTGATTTTTGGACAGTTTGTTCCTTTCAACTTAATCTTTGATTGGAAATTGAGAGAGGGTGATTTGGAGTCCTGTAGCTCTAGATTTTAGATCGTGAACAGTGGCTGCGGGTTTGGTATTTTTGCTTCTTTTATTTCTCTAGTTTTTGGTGCTATCTTGTAGTTATGTTGCTCATTGTTTGGCACTTTATTGGTGGCCATTTTGGAGAACAATTTTGTAACTCTTGTTAATTTTAGTGGAGCTTTGGCCTTGTGGTTTTTACTCTTCACATCGAAGAAGTTTTTCACGTTAAATTTGGTATCTCTTGTGTTGATTATTTTTCTTGCTTGGTTGATTTGTTTGCTGCTCAAACAGTGTTTTCTTGCATTATTTTGTCTTCTCTTGGTTCAAATAGAAGGGAAAGTTTTGACTTGGGTTTTCTTCCACTATAGCCCCATCGTGCACATTTATTTTGTGCTTGCCTTTCCCAACAAATTGGTATCAGAGCATTGGTTGCCGTTGATTATCTATTTGAATGATGGAGTCAAATATGAGCAAGATGGTTTGTTTGAATGGTAGTAATTATCATACTTTTAAAGACAAGATAAAAGATCTTATATTTGTCAAGAAAATGCATCTACTTGTGTTTGCTTCTAATAAACCTGAATCTATGAATGATGAGGATTGGAAATTTGAGCATTTACAGGTTTGTGGCTATATCAGACAATGGGTTAAAGATAATGTGAGAAATCACATTGTTAATGAGACACATGCTAGAAGCTTTTGGGATAAGCTTGAGACACTTTATGCTTCGAAGACTGGCAATAATAAATTGTTTCTTTTGAAACAATTGATGAACATCAGGTATAAAGAGGGAACTCCTATTTCTGATCATATTAATAATTTTCAAGGTGGTCTTGATTAGCTGTCCGGAATGGGTGTAAAATTTGATGAAGAAATTTAGGGACTACGACTTCTTAATACTTTGTCAGACTCTTTTGAAACTCTTCGAGTTTCTTTGACTAATTCTGCTCCCAGTGGTGTTGTGACCATGGAATATGCTAAGAGTGGTGTCTTGAATGAAGAGATGAGAAGAAGATCTCAAGGCTCATTTTCTTTTACTTCACACTCTGATGTTTTGGTTACTGAAGACAGGGGGAGAAAGAAGTTTAGAGGTCAGAATGACAGAAATAGAAGTAGAGGAAAGTCAAAGTCTAGATTCAAGAATGTTACATGTGACTATTGCCACAAGAATGGGCATATCAAGATATATTGTTTCAAGTACAAGAGAAATATGAAACAACAAAAGAAAGAAGGCGATAATGAAAATCGTGTCGTTGTTGTTGCTAACGATGACCTTCTTGTTTCTTGTGATGATAATGTCGTTAATCTTGTTTGCGATGAGTCTAGACGGTTTGTGGATTCTGGTGCTACTTCTCATGTAACGCCCACAAAGGAATTATTTTCTTCTTATACTCCAGATAATTTTGGGATGTTGAAAATGGGCAATAATCATGAGATTGCTAGTTCTGAATAATGTCAAGCATGCTCCAGATGTTCGCTTGAATTTAATTTCTGTTGGATACCTTGATGATGAGGGTTATATTAATACCCATGGTGCTGGCTAGTGGAAGCTTACAAGAGGTTCGATAGTGGTAGTCCGTGGTGACAAGTTGTCTAACTTGTATGTTTTTCAAGACTCCATTCTTAGAGGCTCAGTAAATGTGGTGGAGAATGATACTTCATCATTATTATGGAATAGAAGACTGAGTCATATGAGCGAGAAGGGGATGGACAATTTCGCTAAGAAGAATTTGCTTTCTGGAGTGAAACAAGCAAAGTTAAACAAGTGTGTTCATTGCTTAGCCGGTAAACAGAAAATAGTTTCTTTTCAGAGTCATCCGCCTTCAAGAAAGCATGATTTACTGGAGTTGTTACATGATGAGTCCTAGATTTTGACTCATTTAGGGCTTTATTTGTATAGATTTAGTGTCTTCAAATGCTTATTTTGTGCCAATAACTGATGTAAAATCCTTGATTTCCAGGTATTTGGATTGAGGAACAAAGCAAGGACACTAATTTGTAAAAAGGAATGAAGCGAGATGAAAGAAGAAAGAAAAGAGAGCCTGGTGATCGCCAAGTCCATTTGGCGACTCGCCGAATGGCCATTACCTCGCCTAAAGTAACAGTGTGCCAAGACATGAAGGAGAAAATCAAGTTGGCAAGAGAAAGAAGCAGTCGGTGAATCGCCGAGTGGTTCCACGATGCAGTGTTAGATCGCCCAAAATTACAGACCTTGAGGGTGTTGAAGGCCAAAACAAGAAGGCGATGAAATGGGTCAAAGGGCGGATCACCGAGTTGATCGGTGAGCTCGACTTACTGCGCCAAATGGTCCTTCGCAACATATTTTTGGAAACTATAAATACATTTTTTAACATTAAGTTTAGTAGGAGATATCAGTTTGTAGAAGCTTTTATCATTATCAAGTATCTTATTTTAGAACTCTGAGTTTGGAGACAAGTTTTCCTTAGCTTTGAAGAATTGAAATTTTCCATTTTTGAGAAATTAGAAGTGGGTCATGGAGATTCTTCAATTTGGACCTTTGTAAAGACGAAATTAATCAAACCCAGTTGATGGAAACACAACTTGGTAACGATTTTTATCTTTTATGATGTCTAGCTAAAACCTCAATTCTTAGGATGTGATTATGGGCTGATTTAGCTTGTGGGTATTGTTAATTGTTAGTGTAAATGATGTTTAGAAGTGATTTCAATCAGTAATTGTGGTTCAATTTAAAGAATTGTAGTTGCAAATGCAGTTCTACCTTCGTGTTTTTGGCTTGCTCAAGAGAGAGGTTTTAAAACCAAGATTACTGAATTGATGGTCTGTGGGTATTGGGTTTTCATAGGTTCAACTCGAGAGAGTGAATCCTAAACTCTTTTCCACACATTCAGCTCGAGAGAGTGAATGGACTAAATCGTAGGTTGTTCTTAATTGCATGCTTGTTGGTGTTCGAGAAAAACCAACTTGATTCGGGGTAAATTGTTTGAGAGAAAGTTTATCCCCTCTAAAGTCTAGCTTATTCACTAATTTACAGCTATTTACTAACAGTTGCAATTACCCATTTGTCTACATTAGCCTATAATCAAATCACATCCCAATAACCCGTCTCATTATTGTCATCTTTGTATTACTTGATGTTGTTGTAGCTGATAATTGAAACCAAAACCTCCTTATTTGACATTCGTGTCACCCCCTGATTTACATTATGTTTTTACTCGTAATTGTCTATTCCTATGATTGATTTGAACATATTCATACTTTACTTTTAAATCTTGAACATGTACCACTCCCTGTGGGATTCGACCCCAACTCATTTAGTTGGGTTATTATACTGACTAATGATCGTAGACGCTTAGAACTGGATTAAGTGTCGTTGATAACGTTAATCAGTACATTCTGATTTGTGTGGTCCTTTTAAGGTAAAGTCTCATGGTGGTGCACTTTACTTTGTGACTTTTATTGATAATCATTCTCGCAAACTCTGGGTATTCTCTTTGAAGTCCAAGGATCAGGTACTTGATGTGTTCAAGAATTTTCAGGCCTTGGTTAAGAGACAGACAGGGAAGAAATTGAAATGCATCTGTTCTGATAATGGTTGTGAGTAGATTGGTCTTTTTGATAGATATTGCAGAGAGCAGGGTATTCGGCATCAGAAAACTCCTCCGAAGACTGCTCAGCTAAATGGTTTAGTGTAGAGGATGAACATAACTCTTGTTGAGAGGATTAGATATATGCTTTCAGATGCTAAGCTGCCAGATTCCTTTTGGGCAGAAGCACTTAATACTGTTGCCTATGTTATCAATTTATCTCCTACTGTTGCTTTGAATGGTAATGTTCCTGGTAGAGTTTGGTCTGTTAAGAATGTTTCTTATGATCATCTTAAAGTTTTTGGGTGTAAAGCCTTTGTGCATGTTCCTAAGGATGACAGGTCAAAGTTGGATGTTAAAACTAGGCAATGCATCTTTGTTGGTTATGGTCAAGATGAATTTGGCTATCATTTCTTTCATCCAGTTGAGAAGAAACTTGTTAGAAGCCGTGATGTTGTGTTCTTTGAAGACCAAACAATTGAAGATCTTGACAAAGCTGAGAAAGTTGATTCTTAGAGTAGTGAGAGCCTAGTTGATGTTGATCCAGTTCCTTTGACTCATCAAGTGAAAATCTTCAAGATGATGAAAATCAAGTTGATATTGAAAATGGTGATCATATTCAGAATGACAGTATGCCATTGATGCTCCAGTGCAAGATGATGCAGTTGGTCAGCAACCAACTATTATTGATGCTCCAGATAGTTCTCTCAGAAGATCTACTAGAGAGAAAATATCTTCATCTTGTTATTCTCCCAATGAGTATGTACTCTTGACTTACAGGGGAGAACCAGAGAGTCTTGATGAAGCCATGGAAAGTGAAGAAAAAGAAATGTGGTTTGATGCTATGGAGGATGATATGAAGTCTCTACATGATAATCATACCTTTGATTTGGTTATGTGACCTAAAGATCGAAAAGCTTTGAAAAACAGGTGGGTGTTTAGGGTGAAACATAAAGATGGTAACCCAATTCCACAGTGCAAGGCTAGATTAGTTGTGAAGGGATTTAACTAGAAAAAGGGAATTGATTTTGATGAGATATTTTCTCTCGTTGTGAAGATGTCATCCATCCGTGTGTTTCTAGGCTTGGCTGCAAGTCTGGACTTGGAGGTTAAATAGATGGATGTTAAAATTATTTTTTCCATGGTGACTTGGATGAAGAAATTTGTATAGAGCAGCCGGAAGGATTTGAAGTGAAGGAAAAAGAGAATTATGTTTGCAAGTTGAAGAAGAGCTTGTATGGTCTGAAACAAGCTCCCAGGCAATGGTACAGGAAGTTTGGTTCTTTAATGAGTCAGTAGGGCTTCAAGAAGATTTCTTCAGACCATTGTGTTTTTGTGCAAAAATTCTCTGATGGTGACTTAATTATCGTTTTGCTTTATGTTGATGACATGTTTGTTGTTGGTCATAATACTTGCAGGATTAAAAAGTTGAAGCAAGAGTTGAATAAGTCTTTTGCTATGAAAGACTTAGGGCCAGCAAGGCAGATTCTTAGCATGCAGACTGTCCGTGATAGAGATGCCAAGAAAATGTGGTTGTCACAGGAGAAGTACATTCAGAAAGTACTTCGTAGATTTAATATGGACAAAGTTAAGGTTGTCAGTAAACCTTTAGCTATGCACTTCAAATTGAGTACTAAGCATTGTCCTTCCAGTGATGGTGAGAAGGAAGATATGAAGAAAGTTCCTTATGCTTCAGTTGTTGGTAGTTTGATGTATGCAATGGTGTGTACAAGACCAGATATTTCTCATGTTATTGGTATTGTTAGTTGTTTTCTTTCTAATCCGGGAAGAGAGCATTGGAATGTTGTAAAGTGGATTATGAGATATCTTTGTGGCACTTCTAGTCTGAGTTTGTGTTTTGGTATAGAAAAGCCTATTCTTTGTGGTTATACTGATTCAGACATGGCTGGTGATGTTGATACTCGTAATTCTACTTCAGGCTACTTGATTACTTTTGCAGGGAGAGATGTGTCTTGACAATATAGGTTGGGAAAATGTGTTGTTTTATCTACTACAGAGGCTGAGCTTATTGCAGCTGTTGAAGTTTGCAAAGAGTTGATCTAGATGAAGAGATTTTTGGGGGAACTTGGTTGTGCTCAAGAGAAGCATGTGCTTTATTGCGACAGTCAAAGTGTTATTCATCTTGGCAAGAATTCTACATTTCATGGTCGGTCTAAACACATTGATGTGAGGTATCATTGGATTCGAGATGTGTTGGATTCTAAGTTGCTTGAACTTGAAAAGATCCACACCAATGATAATGGCTCTGACATGATGACTAAATCTTTGCCAAGAGGGAAGTTTGAAGAATGTTGCATGATCGCCGGGATGACGGTTTCCTCCACATAGTCGGTAGGGGGAGAATTGTTAAGTTTTGGCCCTTTTTCCCTTTCTATATGGATAAATAAAAGTCCAAGGTTTTGGGTCTTCCTTCCTTTCCTTTATGGATAAATTTAGCCCAAATTTGACAAACCCATAAGCCCAATATTATGGTGCATATTTAAGACTTATTTTTAGGTCTTATTTGAGAAGATCACAAGAGATTGAGAGCAGCCATACAGAGAGAAAAGTGAGAAAGTGCAGATTTTCGCACAAGCCGTAGCAGCCAATTTCAAATCGCTATTCCTGCTTCGTTTCTTATCTGATTGAGCTGATTTTTGGAAATCTTGTTCCTTTCAACTTAATCTTTGATTGGGAATTGAGAGAGGGTGATTTGGAGTCCTGTAGCTCCAGATTTTAGCTTGTGAACAGTAGCTGCGGGTTTGATATTTTTGCTTCTTTTATTTCTCTAGTTTTTGGTGTTATCTTGTAGTTGTGTTTCTCATTGTTTGACACTCTGTTGGTAGTCATTTTGGAGAACACTTTTGTAACTCTTGTTGATTTTAGTGGAGGTTTGGCCTAGTGGTTTTTACTCTTCACACCAAAGAGGTTTTCCACGTTAAATTTGGTGTCTATTGTGTTGATTTATTTTTCTTGCTTGGTTGATTTGTTTGCTGCTCAAACAGTGTTTTCTTGCATTATTTTGTCTTCTCTTGGTTCAAATAGAAGGGAAAGTTTTGACTTGGGTTTTCTTCCGCTATAGCCCCATCGTGCACATTTATTTTGTGCTTGTCTTTCCCAATAGTGAACCCTTAAAAAATTGATTGATGGTTCAGCGTAAGGAAAGGATCGTGAAAATGTTTTTCACACTAGAGTTGTGGGTAGGGGTGTACAAAATCGAACTGAAAATTGAACCAAACCGCAAATCGAGTCAAATCGAAACAAAAAACCCGACTAGTGGTTTGGTTTGACTTGGTTTGGTATTGGAAAAAAAAAACCGACTATATTTGGGTTGGTTTGGTTTCAACTAAAAACAACCAACCCGAGACCAAACCAACCCAACATTATATATATAATTTTAAAATTTTATTTTATACGTAAAAATATTTACTTTGATATAATTTTAAAATATTTCTTATACTTTTTCATAAGTTTTATCTTTTAATATATTATTTCATGTTTGAAAGTTAAAATTCTTAACAGTCCAATAAAGATTAGGGAAAATTGTATGAAATAACAAACTATTAATTCAAATTAAATGTTATAGCCATAGTTTATTTTAATTGTAATTCGCAGCAAATATCCCCTCTTTTTGCCATTTGATTTGATATATAATTAGCCATTTTTGGTATACAATTAGCCATTTTATACATTTCGGTATAAAATATATAAAATACATTTTTGTTTGTATAAAGCGAGAGAAAAGTGTATATACAAATACAAATACATATATTTTCGTCCTATACACTTATAATTATACAAATACAGATTTTATTATACAAATTACAATGTATAAATAAATTTATACAAAACTGAAAAATTTGTATAAAATTGGATGTTTGTAGCGGATTATACAAATCAAAAGCTCCATAGCAAACATAAAATTTGCTATGGTATGTTTGCTATGGAGCGCAATCATGCAAACTATAGCTATAACATACAAATATGATTTTTATGTTTGCTATATGTGAAAGTTGCTCGAAAGATTATAGTCCATAGATGTTGATAATTATAATAAAGCTTAAATCTAAATCAAATTAATACTAATGCGAAAAGAAAATCAATTCAACACTAAGAATGACAATAATATTGAATATTTGTTCTTTAGTTTTACATAGGTTTAGACAATTAAAATACATAATCTAATTTAAATTTTCTTTAATATTTAGTCATGTAACTAATACTTATTAAACTTATTTTAGCATGATTTAATACTTTTAAATTATGATCATTTTCATTATGACTTATTAATTTGCAATATTTGTTTTACACGATTTCATTATTATTTTTTTATTGGATATTTTAGTGTCATTAATCATGTCATATTTTGTGTTATTTTCTTAAGAAACACTTTAGATAGTTGTATTTTGGTAGGACTAAAGAAATATTTGAAGTACAAGTAAATTATATGTTTGTATTCCTAAAAACCCAAAAAAATCCGAAAAAGCCCGAGGTTGAAAAACCTGAGTTTTATTGGTTTGGTTTGGTTTATAAATTCAAAAATCCAACACAAATGGTTTGGTTTGATATTTGAAAACCCCGAACCAACCCGACCATGGGCACCCCTAGTTATGGGTTTGAACCCTCTCTCTTTTAAAAAAAGGAAATTTAGAACTCTCAAACTTTTAATCCTGCCTTCGTCTCTAGTCTCAACAGAAAACTCTCACATAACAGAATTTTCAATTGAATGGGTATAATTTCAATGTTAATCTAAGTCTTTTTGTAAATACATGTGGTTGCTTTGATAATTCTTTCAAGTCATTAAAAATCATATGGAACAGTTCAGGGCTCTCTCTAGGTATTTAACTTTATTGATGGAAGAAGATATGCAAATCTTTTATAGATTGGTTATTTCTTAATTATTTTTTTTATTCATCTTGCACTACTAAGAACATAAAAGGTAATTAATACTGTAAGGGATCGTTTGGAAGAGTGTATAAAAATAATGCTCAATAAGTAAATTAATAATGTTTGTATTAGTTATGTATGCATTAGTTATGCATAGATTATTTCTTATGTATAGTTTGATTTGCGGCATTAAAAATAATATGCAAGAGCATTGGTTATGCATAGATAATTGGTTTGCTTATAGTATATTTCATAACATCTCAAGTTTTGGTATTGCCAACAATAAAATCATTATTTTATTAAGAAAAATTATAAAACCAACCAAGCTTTGATGTCGAACTATATTGGCACCATATGCTTTGAATCTCTTTGCTTTCCTATCTTATTAGTGTTTAAATGCCTTTAATTTTTTCCAACTTTTATTACTTAGATTTTTTACAAAAAAAAAAAAAACAAAGAGAGGGAAGTGAGAAATAAAACATTTTAAAAAGAAAGAGAAAGAGGAAGTAAAAAGAGGAGGTAAAGTTTCACCTGTACATTGCGATACAAAATGGTTTAAGCATCTCCACACGATAAAATAAGTGAATTTATAATTAAGATGCATCATAAATTAAAGAAAAACACATAAACTCACCATTGGAATTGTCCCGAATTTTCAAAAAGACACCTTAACTTTGCAAGCGTTCTATTATCCCACAAAAATTTTGAAGATCTTGGTAAAAGAGTCATTTTGTACCATTTCCTCACCTGGTTAGATGTGTGTGATGATCACGAGTTGTCATAGTCTAGACCCGACCTGATTTGTTTCAATGAGAAAACTCTTTTTTCTTTTGTCTCAACTTTCCATGTCTCTTCGTGTTCCTGGTCAAACGATAGTGTGGTGATCATCTGTTTCCTTTTTGACGTTTCTTGGTCACAATTCTTGGAGGAACAATGAATTGAAGGTTAATAGGTTAGGATTTTCTTACATTAGTTGATAAAGATCGTATTGCTACTGTTTTAGGGATTATTATAGTGTAAAAAGTGTTAGAATTGACTTATTATAGTTGCTATTGTTAGGATTTCAGTGTATTTTGTTGTGTTATTGACTAATTTCTATTGTTAGTCTTGAAAAACTTCAAATTAACCTTTCCGACTGAAAATGAAAAGAGAAAAATGAATTCCTACCTATTGCGCTTGGGGAAGATGATGAATTCGTCAAAGAAAGTATTAATGTTGACCTTGTTTTGGGGAAGATGATGAAATCGTCAAGAGAGAGTACCGATGTCTCTTTTGAGCTTTGTTTTGGGGAAGATGATCTAAAAGAAGTAAATAATTAATTAATAAAGAAAACAAGCGGACTGTGACGATTTTTGATTGGTTATTCGCAGCAAAAACACTATTTCACACACGTGTTGTGCGTGTTCATAAACTAGGTGAGGGAATGGGTCAAAATGGCCCTTTTACAAAGATATTCAAAAGTTTTGTGGGGTAATAGGACACTTGCAAAGTTAAAATGTCTTTTTGAAAATTCAGGAAAATTTCAGTGGTGATTTTATGTCTTTTCTCTAAATTAAAACATAGAACCTATCGTCTTTGAATTTAAGGAAGAAAAACTTTTCACAAGAATTTAGCTTTTCATTATTTTTACTACTCCCATGTCCCATATTATTAATACTATACTAAAAATAGTTGTTCCATATTAGTTGATCACCTTAATAAATTAAGAAAGCATTAATCGAAATTTTTCCATAATATCCTTGCAATTTATTCTTTTTGAAAGTGTTTAGACTTGTTTGTAAAGTTCCAAAGAAGTTCTTAAGGGGTAAATTGGTAAAATTTCCCTCTTATTTATGATTTCTTAATATGAGTGTAAAAAAAGTGATCAGTTAATATGAGACAGGGGGAGTATTAAAATATTAAAATGGATTATTCATAAATCTAATAAGATCTAATATGACTGCACGAAACGCGAAAAATTCACCTAGTATACTTAATATTTCAAAAGCCTCATCCTCTCCTAGTTGGCATGTCATATCATTAAAGCCTCAATTTTTTTTTTTAATAATTGACTCATTTAATTCATTTAACCAAAATTATAGTTTTGTTATTTATTTTTTTTAAAATAAATAGATTAGTTTATTAAGAAGAAATTTGCATGTAGAATTTTTTTCAATATTTAAACTTTATGTTATGTTACTAAATAGTTATTCATGTTTTGAAAATTGCCTATACAAATCACTTTTATTTTTTAAAAAGACAATAATGTCACTCAGCTATTAGTACTATATATTTTTCTCAAAGAGAAATATTAAATACCTCAAAAGTTTTCTTTTATTCTACTAGTTGATATGTCATGTCATTACATTATTATTTTTTACAAATAATAGACCCATTTAACTCATCAAATTTATGTCTCTACAATATCTAATATATTTTGTAGCTAAAATATACTCTCTCTGTCCACTTGTATTTGTCATGTTGCGCTTTTTGAAAGTCCATTTGACTAATTTTCAAAGTTAAATCAGATTGTATTAATTCGATATTTTTAAAAAAAAATTTAATATGCAAAATCTATACAAAAAGTACTATAAATTGTAATTTTTTGCCTATGAATATGATGAAAAAACACATTGTAAAATATTAGTTAAAATTCTTAT
>JAJOOR010017677.1:0-19977 GCA_036250505.1 Solanum acaule
AGATTCTAAGTGTGGAGCTACGGAGGGGATTGACGGACCATAGATCGATCTACGGTCCGTACTGCTAGTCCGTCGTTTGCTTCAGAGAAGCTGATTTTTGGAAGCGGAAATATTTTCGAAGTCCTGGCTGACGAAAGGGACTTACGGACCGTAGATCCATCGACGGTCCGTAAGTCAGTCTCGTGGATTGAAGACGCGTACCTGAACAAACTTTCCTTAATTTGTTTCCCTTTTAATTTAGGATTTGTTTTCTATAAATAGGGCATGTAAACCTCATTTTTGGGGGTTAGACATTATTATTCTATTTTTACTTTGTGACTTTAGGAGATTAAGTGGCAACCCTAGCAATTAATGATTTCCTACATTCATGTTGAAGATTTTGGCTTTGAAATTCGTTGAAATTCTGGGTTTATTATTCTCGTTACGTAAGTTCATGATTTATTCATCTAATATTATGAATTGTGTTCTTGCTAATATGGTTTTATGAAAATATCTTTGAAAACATTGAATTATAATCAATTCATGTATAGTAAGATCAATCATGGAGAAGAAACTGAAATTTAATAAGAACCCATAAGAAATCATGAAACCCTAGATTTGGAAAATTCATAACTTGAAGAAATTAGGGCTTCTTTGGGACTCCATAGGGGGTGAAGAGAGACCCGTTGATGATGTTTCAACATACCTTGGTAGAAATCCTCACTTGAACTCTTCAACGGAAGCTTGAATCTTGAACACTAGCTTGCTTGAGGGAGGAGACTTGAGAGAGAAGAAATTGGAATTTGGGAGAATGAGAGTGAAAGAAGAGGTTAGGGTACCTAGGAGTCACTTAAACCCACTTAGAATAGGTCAAAACAACATAGTATAGGTATTAAAAGAGTGGAAAAAGACCCAGTTAACCCTAAATAAAAATTGTTGGACAAACACTTCGAGCGTATCTACGGATTGTAGTTCCTTCTATGACCCATAGAAGTATATCCAGAGAAATCACCTAAAATCCCTGAGTTTTTGAACTCTGAACCACGAAACCCCTTTACGACTCATAATTCCATTTACAACCCGTACTAGTTTCCCATAGAGTCTCAAGTACTGAAATCATAAATCCTCTGAGGTTTGATCTACGAGACCCAAATACGGTTCGTAGTCCCCTGTATGACCCATACTATTGGCTTGTAATATGCAACTTGCGGTTCTGAAATACTAAAGTTCAGGTCTTGGTCTATGAAGATGATCCACGACCCGTAGACTTAACCATGACCCATAATACCCTTCATCCTAGTTAAGTCAACTTTCCAACTTTCAGAAGTTCTTTCATGAGAGGAGTCTACGACCCGTAGAACATATTATAGCCCATAAACCCACTTGTAATCACTGAGTCCATTTTCCAGAAATCTTAAGTCTCAACCATAGATGGTTCCTACGAGTTGTGATCCATTCTACAACCCATAAACCTCGTTCATAAACACCAAAATTTGCAGACTTCAACAATTTTCTACACTTTCCTGATTTCATATGTGCTAGGCACTTCTGAGGTGTTACAGGCACGTCCCTCGAAATCATATCCTCTTTTTCTTTCTTTCTTTTTCATCAATTTCGTATAGTGTCATTTTATATCAAAGTTTCAGCACCAATACAAATAGACATGATCATATGCATAATGAAAGGATAACAAATTCACATCAATAAATTAACTGCATCAATCCTGAGCATATCATCAATAAGAAATCATAATAGTCATCCAAGGCCACCCATGATCATAATACATAATAATAGTTCAACAAGTGTAATTAACCTTACATGTTTGACTCTAGTGTTTGGGTGGGAACTCTCTACCTTAACCACACGTACACCCCATCATTCCCCATTACTATCAATCACTAAGACACATCAAAGAAGGCCTAACCCACTTGGTAAAAGAGTCAAAAAGGTCCATTTGCCTTAAAGTGAATAAATCAAATCAGGACTTGAGCATTTCCTTTATGTTGAGCCTCAGAATCCACACAATCTAATCAAATACAAAATCTTCATAAGAAAATATGAATAATGATACTCATAGTGTTGATTTTAAAATTTGGATCCAAATCAACCTAAAAGGTCAAACCCGAGGGCTAAGAGTAATTCTATAATTTTTATAGAACAACATGCTACTCAATGAATTAGGAACTCACACGCAAAATTATATCGAAAAACGAGTTAGAAATTATACTCCAAAGTCCAATTTACTAAAACCCAAGTTCATGAGAAAATCTCCAAATTTTGAATTTGAAATAGATATTTTTATGCTAAAAGACACGAAATGATAAATGGGTAATGAAGGGTTGAATTACCTAAAATTTTGATCTCAAAAATCTCCTTTGAAATTGCCTAACTTGAGTTCTTACGGTTCAAAAATGGAGGAATGGAGAAGAATCACATTTTGGAGAATTAAATTCTTCTCATGTACTTAGTTCTATGCGATCGTGAAGAAGGAATTAGGTCAACCCCAAATTTTGACATATGCGATATATCATAGTAGAAGGCCATGCGATGGTGATAAGGAAATCATCAAACAACAGATAACAATAGTGACAACAAAACATCAAGATTCAAAATTCTCTGAATAGACTCTCATGATTCATTCAGAATCCACACAAACTAAATATGCTACCCTACTTAATTTGACATTCTAAACCCATTGGAACCATCAAAACACGGATTCGAGGTCTCCTTGACCCAACACCTGTTAAATCCATAACTAACTAATTTCCACTAAAAAAACCAAAACACCCTCGAAACCCCCAGAAACTGAACCAAAGCATTACCCAGTCTTTAAACTACCTCTTGAATCCAAAATAATCAACGAAAATCAAATTTGAACTCTCAAACACTGAAAGTTGACCAAAGACAAATCTTACCTAAATTCAACTAAAAATTCAAATCATAGGCTCAAATCCACATAGAAGCTTTGGAAATGAAAACGACCACACTCCTAGATCAAAGTATGTGTTCTAGAGCTGATGAAACTAATAGAATTTCATTTTGAGACTCGTAGCTCCAGATGCTGATTAAAATTACTTATATTAACTTAAGGGCTTCCAAGACTCCAAAACCTTCAAAAATCCCAACTTTTCGATCCAGTTCAAATCTAACCTCATATACTAATAAAACATAACCCAGGGTAACTATCAAGAGGGATAAAATAGTATTTTTTTCAAGAAATGCCAAAATTGACCTTTAGAGTTATTACATTATCCATTACTAAAAACCATGTTTGTCCTCGAACATGATATAAGGAAAATTACTTGAAGCTTTGAGAAGTTGACGATATCTGGAAAGCATATTAGACTCGGTCTCCTAAGTAGCCTCTCCAATCGGGCGATGCTTCCTTGAACTTTAACAGAAGTTATATCCTTAGTCCTAAGATTTCAAACCTGCCTATCCAAATATATATATATATATATGCTCCTCCTCAATGCCAAATCCAAATCCAAAAGCACTGAATTAAGCGAAATCACATGGGACTCATCAGGTACATACTTTTGAAGCATGGAAACAGGGAAAACATGATAAGCAATAGACGATCTAGGTGGCAAGGCCAACTTATAGGCCACCTCTCCAATACGCTTCAAGACCTCAAACGGGCCAATGAACCTAGGTCTAAGTTTTTCCTTCTTTCTAAACCTCATCACACCCTTCATCTTAAGCCATACATGATCACCCTCCATGAACTCTCCTGTCAAGATAGCTCTTCGATCAACTTTGGACTATCGACAACCTACTTTGAATCAAGCAAACCAGCTCCATAACATCCCTAAGAAAATTTGTATCCAGGGTACTCATCTCAATGACATTAATCCAATAAATCGTAAATCTACACCTCCTACCATATAACGCCTCAAATGGAGCCATCTGGAATGATAATTTTTTTTGTAGGCAAACTTCGCTAAGGTTATACGTTGATCCCAATGGTTACCAAAGTCAATCACACATCCCCAAAGCATGTCTTCTAATACCTGAATCATCCGTTTAAACTGTCCATTTATCTGAAGGTAAAAAGTTGTATTCATATCCAATTGAGTACCCATACCATGTTGTAATGCCCTTCAAAAATTTGAAGTAAAGAGAGAACCTGGATCATCAATAATGGAAATAAGTACCATGTGCAATCAAACTATCTAACTAAGATAAACCTGAGCCAACTTCTCAGCTCTATACTTCACCTAAACCGAAATGAAGTGAGCGAACTTGGTCAACCTATCAATAATCACCACAATTGAATAATAACCACCCACGGTGGTAGGCAAACCTACAACGAAATCCATAGTGATATTCTCCCACTTCCAAGTAGGAATGAACATCCTTTGAGACACACCACCATATCGCTGGTGCTCATACTTGACATGTGGGCAAGTCAAATACTTAGCCATAAATCCAACTATGCCCTTCTTCATACCGTACCACTGATAATGCTCATGGGTGAATAGAGTACCTCAAACAATGAGCCTCCTTCAAGATCAATCTAAGTCAAATCACCCACCTTAGGCACATAAATCCTTCCTCTAATCCTCATACACCCTTAGTATCAAGTATCGCTTCCTTAGTTTCACCCTTCAACGCCTTGTCTCGAATGACACACAAATTCTCATCATCAAACTATTTTCCCTAATCTGCTCAATAAAGGAAGAATGGGCCTCTACAAAGTCAAGGGCACCACCATCCTATAAAATCTACAATCGAACAAGGTTGATGGACAACCTTTGAGCAATTCTAGCCAACGATCGGTCCTGAACTAGGATCAAGGCAAGACTCCCCATACTAGAAGACTTATGACTCAATGCATCAACTACTACATTTGCCTCACCGGGATGATACAAAATAGTGATGTCATAGTTCTTCAATAACTCCAGCCACCTATGTGCCTCAAGTTTATATTCCTTTGACTGAATATGTATTGAAGGCTCATATGATTGGTGAAAACCTCACAATGCACCCTATACAAGTAATGACACCAAACATTAATACTAAAACCATAGTTGACAACTCTAAGTCATGGGTAGGATAGTTCTTCTCATGAGTGTTCAGCTACCTAGAAGCATATGCTCTCACCTTCCTTTTCTGCATCAACACACAACCCAAGCCAACTCAAGAAGCATCATATTACATAGTAAAACCTTCACCCTTATCGAGTAATGTCAGAACTAGAGCCGAAGTCAACAAAGTTTTGAGATTTTGAAAGCTTGCCTCACATTTGTCGGTCCACTGAAAACCCACATTCTTCTAAGTTAATCTAGTCAATGAGGCTGCAATAGAAGAGCAACTCTACATGAATCTCCTACCGTAACCAACCAACCCAATAAACCAACAAATCTCAATAGGAGAAATAGGCCTCGTCCAACCTCTAACCACCTCAATCTTGGACATATCCACTCTAATACTCTCTTTAGACACCACGTGTCCCAACAATGCCATTAAGTTAGACAAAACTCATACTTGCAGAATCTTGCATACAACTTCTTATCTCTCAACCTCTAAAGCACGATCCTCAAATGGTGAACGTGATTAGCCTCGGTCTTGGAATACACCGAGTTGTTATCAATAAACATAATCATGAATGAATCTAGGTACGGACGAAACACCCTATTCATTAACTTCATAAATGCTACTAGGCATTACTCAACCCAAATGACATCACCAAAAACTCATAATGACCATAACGAGTCCACAAAGCTATCTTAGGGACATCCAACACCCTAATACTCAACTAATAATAACCCAATCTCAATTCTATCTTGGAGAATAATACCACTCCCTGATGTTGATCAAATAAATCATCAATGCACGGAAGGGAATACTTGTTCTTGATAGTCATCTTATTCAACTATTTATAGTCAATGCACATCCTCACAAAATCAACCTTCTTCTTCACAAACATGATCGGTGCACCCTAAGGTGACACAGTAGGGCGAATGAAGCCCTTACTCAACAAATCCTTCAGCTGATCCTTTAGTTCCTTCAACTTTGCGGAGCCATGCGATTTGGAGAAATAGAGATGTGCTTAGTGCCTGACTCCAAATCAATAGCAAAGTAAATATCTCTATCTAGAGGAACATTTGCAAGGTCAGTAGGAAACACATCCAGGAACTCTCGAACAACTAGAATAGACTCCACTGAAGGTGGTTCAAAACTAGTATCCAGAATGAAGGCTAAATAAGACAAGCAACCTCAATCAACTAACAACTACACATGAAGGAATGAAATAATCTTACTACAGTAAGACCCACTAGACCCTTCCATTCAACACTCAAAATTCCAAGCATTACTAAGGTCCTAGGTTTTCTTCTACTTTCATAACATAAATTGAGCATAAAGTGTAAAAGGAAACCTAGGAAAAGTATTTATAGACATTAAAAACCTATCCAAAATAAACTAGGAAAACAATGTTCGACAACTTATATAGACAACTTTTATGACTCGTGGTTGCTTTTGCGAGTCGTGAAACCCGCTCGTAAATGATAGTGAGTGCATAGTCTTAAGACTCTTTCACTGGAAAAGAACTATGGTTTGTGGAAGCTTCTACAACTCATACTCTTCACTCGTAAAATTCAAACCTTTGTGACCCTTCTCTGAATTTGAACCACAAACCTATTGTATGGATCATAAAAACCTTCACGGGTTGTACTGCTCACTCGTAAAACTTAGGGTTTTTCCAAGTTTCTGAATATCGAGTACGACCGTCATTTATGGTTCGTGGATAAAACCACGGTCCATAGAGTGGCTCATAGATGGCCAAATTTGCCTACTGCATCTGTTTTTCAACACATAGCCACCAAATCCTATTTTTCCTACAAAACACATCAAATCTACTAACACACACGCTAGAAAACTTACACAAATCCTAAGTGTCAAGCATCAAAAGTGTCGTAAATCCATGACATATCGCTTATCGCAATGATAGCATCGTTAATCATTTCTTCAATCATTATTTCGGAAGTCTTGTTGAGGTCTCTATTTTTTTTATCTCTGAATGTATTTAACTCCTTGATTTATGAGAGTCATCCCTTCACTGTTTGCTTCATCAATTTCTTCTTTATTTTCAGTAGTTCTAGTGACAAAAGCAACGACTTTCATCTATTCTTCCTTGCTGTAGTTGATATGATTTTGTTCATAAGTAATAAGGTTGCCTTGGAGTTAATTGTAGGTGAGATCTCCATTCTCAAGAATGATAGCCCAAGTTTCTCAAGTTTGAGGGATGCTTCAAATAAGTTTTCTGACTTGCCTTCCATTTGAATACACATACCTAACGACTTTATCCCTAACAATTTTGTTGAATCTTGAAGACATAGTTTCCACATTTTCATCGTCTGTCATTTTGAATAATTCATATTCGTTGATTAGAGCTTCCTTTACTTTGCTTGTCTCTTCATATATGACTTTAAGTTTATCCCACGTCTTCCTTATGGTATCACAGGTTGAGATTTCATTGATTATTGCTTTACTAACTGCACAATCTTTATGTATTTACACCAAAGTAAATAATAACAATAAATTATATTCATTAAATAGGACAAGAGTCTTTTGATTTTTTATTTGTTGTTTTTAAAAAAAAAAAAAGACAAATGGGTCATAGCATCAACTTATTATTTTTTATCTGACGAAAAGAAAAAATCTAACGGAGTTGGATTTTTTATTTTATCCAATTAATAAGAAAATGACAAGTAATAAATAATATTTTAAAAATAAAATAAAGACAATGTTGTTAGTTTCGTCCCTAAACTTGGTGAGAATTATTAGTTTTTTGAATTATTGATAACCTTAAAAACACCCTCTACTTGACTAACTGAATCTTAAAACTAGAGATGGAGCTAAGTGAGGGTTCATGGGTTTGGATGAACCCAATGACTTTTTCGTTAACTATGTATTTGTATTAAAAAACTAAATAAATATATATGTATACTAACTTGTGAACTCCCTAACAAAATTGATTTATGTCTCAGTGGTAAGAAAGAGACCCTAGTAATGTTTTCCATATTGTGGATTCCAACCCTACTACTAATAAACACTTCTCTTCTTTTTTTTAAATAAAAAAATTAATATGTTTTGCAATATTTTTATCTTCGGTCCTGAAATTTAGATAATTCAATAACAATTTTTTTTTTGGTTTCCCATTTGGTGTACCGCTCCTTAACAAAGGCGACTCCGTACCCAAGGGGACTCGAACTCGAGACCTCTTGGTTAAGAATGAAGTAGTACTTACCACTCCACCACAACCCTTGTTGGTTCAATAACAAAACTAATAATTACCAAGTTGAAGGTGTTAAAGACCTAAAATAGTCCCTCATCTTTGGGTTAAGACTCGAAGTCATCCTTGAGTTTTCACATGGAGCATTAATAGTCCCTCATGTTTGCAATATTGGTGCACTTTTGGTCCTCCTTCAAAATTTTGCCTATTATTAACATTGATTTTATCCATAATTTATGTATGGAATGTTTAATCGTCATTTTATATATTTAGTAGAAATAATGACTCTATGTGAGAGATTGTGAGAAGAAAAATACCTTATTTTGTTTAGTAAAAATCGTATTGCATGTAAAGTCAAGAGGTTTATCACGACGATTTCACGTGCAATAGTACAAATTTTTCTTTTCTTGCAATGTCATATGTTAAAATGTTCTTAGTTTAGCTGCAATAATATTTCTACTGAACAGAACAAGGTGTTCTTCTTCTCACCTTCTCTCACATAGAGTTATTATTTCTATTAAATATATAAAATGACGATGTGACATTCCTTACATAAACTTATGGACAAAATTAAAGTTAAATAATAGGCAAAAGTTTAGTGAAGGACCAAAAGTGCACCAATATTGTAAATACGAGGGACTATTAGTGCTCTATTTGAAAACTCAAGAATGACTTTGAGTCTTAACCCAAAGATAAGGGACTATTTTGGGCTTCTCTCTATTTTGAATAATTCTCTTTCTCTTAAAAATAATAATAAAACATAAATAATAAAACATTAGTTATGTACTTATGTTGAAGCGGCCGCTGTCTTTTTCATTATTATTCCAAATAAATCGCGGAAGTTGGTGGGAAATAATTCTCCGGGGCAGTCTTGTTTGCTGTCAATGTCGACGGTTCCAGAAATAAGGTCACTCTTTGTGTCACTAGCATCTGAACTGAAGTCCATAAATCCGGCGACCGGAAACGAAGCTTCGAATATGGACCTCACTATCACAAATCTCAACCGTTCGCTTAATCTCTCCGGAACAATTCCTAGAGTTAGGGTTTTGGACACTGCCCTTTCCGTTATGTGCTTCACATCATCCCAGGTCATATCTCATCACAAAACAACGAAAGCAAAAGAAGAAGATAATTATGAGCTTTTTTTGTCATTTTGAATGTCTAATTTGAGATGTTTCTGCAATTTTGTAATTACCTGTAGGTCTTTAACTGTACAATTGAGTACTTGGTGAAGACGATTGCTACAGTGCTATCTTCTTCAATTGAATGCAAGGTTCTTAAAACTGCTGACGAGGAGGTTCTGCAAATTGGTGGATTGATTTCTGGTCAGGATTGTACCGGAATAGTTGAATCTTGTGCTGATGTACTGCAGAAACTTGAAAGATTTCAACGTAATTGTCTTTTTCAACTATGCATGTTTTAGGTTTCTATTTAAAAGCTGCTTACTTTGTGTAGAGAGGATGCTAAATGAAGAAATTTCATGTAGACCTCTAGATGCAGCGGTTGTATGTTTAGAATGGATAGGTTGATCTAACATTAAATGGAAGGAAATTGTCGCTAAAGACTTATAATTTCCTGAATCCATCAAGACTTAGCAAAATATAGGACATAATTGAAGAAAAAGATGTGCATAGGTGATACCAATTAGTTGTGATTAAGGTTTAGTCATGTTAGTACGTTTACTTAGGTCCTATGTTCTGTTTCTTTCATGTCAGAGAGTTGGTTTTCAGGTCAACATAATCTGTAGAGCATAGAAATACAAAAGAGATGTTAACGAGTTTGTAGAATTTCCATATCTGCTTTCCCGTTGATTGTAGTCTTTGCTAATTATAGTTGAACTTATTTATTGAAATGTTTGGCATGTTATATGTTATTCCAGCAGATCTTTCTCCAATCATTTTGTATGCTGTTGTGAGGGTGGCAGTACTAGCATCACGAGTTCACTATTTACTGAAATTGCCTCCTATGCTTCACCTAAGATCCATTGATGGAAGAGACTGTGCTTTGCTGAAACAGGTACATTGTCAAAAGGAAATTAACATTGAGAGTGGAAAAATACCGCTAAGGTTGGTTAAAACAGCTTTTCTATCATTCATGGATTTGTTATTTCTGTATCCTCTATTTCCAAACCTACTAGGTTGTTGGCCTACCTTTATTTCTTATATTGGAGCATATTTTGGAATTCTATGTCATCCAACTACTTCAATTTTTCTTGTAGTTCTGATTAAACATGCTTAATGTTGCATCATGTCTCTTAGAAGTCTCTGGAGACAAAAGACAGCTTGAACTGAAGTTAGAAAAAGAACAGTACTCTTGGTTGTCCTTTTTTTGTTTCCTGGACTGATATGCATATCGATTTTTTATATCAAAAAAATGAGAATAGATTACATTTGGCATTGAGGCGATATAGTTTAATGTTACAAGAGAAATGACAGTGTTGATTTCCTGTCTTAGTAGATAGGAATGGTTATTTTACAAATGCTATCTGTGTCCTTCATGATAAATATGCTAATAAGATACATTGCATAAACTATTGTGTTAATTACATGAATTTTAATCTTGTCAACATATGCACCCGATTCATATTAGTTGCTTCTTAATTGTTTTGGTGTAACCCATCTAATGAATCACTTTTTCCATAATAGTTTCCTTTGCTCGCAGGTTGCTCTCATGGCAACTAGATCCCATGCTTCTGAAGTATGATGCATCTCAAATTTTGCAAGAGGTCATTAAGAGACCTTTCCTTTGTTTAGAAATGGAATTTCATGAGAGGAAAGAGTGGCGTTCAATTGTTATATGTTTGGTACTTTCTCCTGTCATGTTTACTGAGACTAGATCCCTGTTGCATAACTGGTTTCTACTGACGTAAGTCCTACAGCTGTTTTTCTTTTCTTCTTTCCTGTTGTCAGTAACCAGTAAGGTTTCTGTACAGATAACTCCAGTAACTTATAAAGCTTTTTGTTCTATATGCGTACATATATATTTTGTACTGCATTATAATTTTTTATCTAATTCATCATTTTCTTCTCAGATTTTTCTATTGAAGGATAACATTATGGCTCTCTGTGATGTTAATATACTACTTGAAAACTCTAATAAATTTGAAAGATTCTCCTGTTGTTAGATCTTTTGGGTTCCTCATTGTTGCACTGTTGTTTTGCAGGGGTTTGGCTTCTATTCTAGAGCTTCATGTTAAGCTGGTCTCCCTAGTGCTAGATATTATTTCCAGGCCAATGTGGTGGGGCATATCAATGGATCTTGGATCAAAACTTCCATTTTCACATTCTTACGTTCCATGCAAGAAGCAGATTTTGAGGATTTTGAATGGACCTTTGTCCTTGGAATCTTTGGAGTTTCTAGTTCATGAAGTTTGCAAGCCAGTTGACGCATTTTCAAATAAAGCTGTGAATATTGCTGAAGTAAATCAAAATTCTATTTGGTAAGTTTTTGTTTCATGATGTTTCACACAATTAGTTTGCACTGTCTGAGTTTATGGCTAATATGGTACTGTCTCTGCTATTTATTTCAGGGCAATTACAATAACTTTCCCTTCTTGGTTCATTTTCGCTTCTATTTTGCTCTTCTCAGAAAAGAATTTGAGGGACAAGTACAGCTCAGCATGCATATATGGAGAAGGTAATCTTAACAATTCACAGGACGTTAAAGCTCCTTTTCTTGCTACTGCTGCAAAGTTTATAGCATGGAGTTTGAACCCTAGTGGTGGATCCTACTTGGAACTTTTAGTTGATAATCTGACCAAATTTTCCAATTTATGGACTATTAAGAAGTTTGGTTCTGATGAAGGCAATGAGACAACTCTTTGTCGCAACAAGGAAGTCAGGGGATCTCTGTCCTTTAAGAAGGAAATGGTGAATATCCTGGATTCCAATTGCCAAGCACTTGCTTTCTGGATTAAAGAATTTCAGGACATGTACAATGGGCACTCAAACAAAGTAAATGAAAGCTTTGCTCCAGATAAAGAACGAACACCAGGTGTTAGTGTACAGAAGAACATGTTGTTTAGGAGGATACCAATAGGCATCTTTTTCGGATGCTTGAATCATCTAAGTGATGCTGAATGTGAACTGGTTTTGCATTATGGTGCAACTGGTACTCTCATGCAATTAACCGCAGGACAACCTGGAATGAAGGATAGGAAATCAAACCATGGAAGGCAAAAAGGTTTGATTGTATGGGCTGAGACATACACAGGGAAAGAGGCTACAGCTGGAGCTCGTATTGTCTTTGACATAACTGATGTAAGTGAAAGCATATCAGCTTCTATGTTTGAAACTGAGGAATGTGGACTCAATTTTGTGTGTGACGTGAAACTAAAGGTTGGGAGATATCTAGTCAAGTGTGTGAAAAGGCTACTCCAACTCACACTAGAGAAAAACAGCATACAGCTGAACATGAAGGATCTCTGTGACAGAATGCTCAGGTGGAGAAATCAAGGGCGAGATGTTTTTCAAAATTATAGGGAATTGGATAATATAATAGATGCCTGTGCTTCAGCAGCCTTTTGAAGACCCTGTACAACAGCAATCAAATGTGCAAACTGAGAAGGCATGGGCCTTAGGAAATTGTTTTGGTGGCATGGTTCTGCTTTGTAAAAGTATTATCCTCAAGTAAGCAATCTTTTTCTTTCCAAAGTTATGTTGATAGTCCTACATTGTATATAGGTCTTCTGTGCTGATGTCCATTTTTTACTGACATAATGCAAGTTTGTCTACCCATGAAATTCTTATATATCTTACTATTGACAGTTCTTTCTTTGAATGCCATCATATGTCATCTTTTTGGATTATCCATAACTGAAGTTTCGAGCTGTTCTATATCTCCTGATCAGAGGCGTACTTAGAATTTGAACGCAACGGGGGCACCATTATCTTTATTATTACTAGCAATAAAGTTCGGAAGGAAACTCCTTAAAAAACTTAAGATTATGATAGCAAAGTTCCAAAAAAAAAGGGGGTTAAAAATTAGAATGAGATTTTATTTTTTCCATTTGTTAAAGGATAACGGGGAGACTAAAGATAGGTTTTGGAATTTTGGGTTTTTGGGGGGAGGGATTTAATCAAAAAGTAGGGTGGGAGTGGAGACTAAAGAATTTTTAAAAAGAGTAAAAGAACAAATAAAACTATGTGGGCTTATAATTTGTAAAGAAGACTTAATAATTATGATAGAGAAGTGCAAAAAAAAAAAGTTTAGAAATTAGAATGAGGAAAGAAGGGTTAACAGGGAGACTAAAGAATAGGTTTTGAATTTGGGGCTTTTGGGGAGGAGGGATTTAATCAAAATGTAGGGCGAGAGTGAGGACTAAAGAGTAAAACAAAAGCTAAAAATATAAATAAAACTATGTGGGCTTAAAATTGGTAAAGAAGCAGGTTTTCTGCTAAAAAATATAGCATACAACTTTCCACACCAATTAACATACAACATAACACAATAAACAATAATAGCAACAAAATCTTATAATACAGTAACTATATAAACCAACAATATCATATGAACAGTAACAAAATATAAAATAATATAAAATTCATTGGAACAAATTTCCACACCAAATCATTAAACAAAGAACATGTAACATTATAATGATAAAAAATAACGACAAAACAATAGATAACATTCCAAATAATGAAGAAATAACTAAAATCCAAACCACTGCCTAGCTCATTTGATAGTAAGAAAAAACGTTAATAACATAATAAAGCTATCATCGAGATATGATCTTAGGGCGTGCACTCGCGAAGAGAGCCCAAGGGGCATTTCGACCAGCTGCCCGATAACAAATATGTATGGGTGTTGATTTGTAAATATCTAAGTGTGATTAGATATGATTTTGTAGGATTTAAATTGATCTAACATAATCATATTTGATATGCTATTGAATAGGTTAGGATATTAGAATCATCCCTTGATTCTTAGATCTCCCAGAATCAAGGGATCTGATTGCTAGCTAGTTTATTTTTCTATACTATAAATTTGTATCTCTATGGATGAATAAAATTGTACAATTTTGGTACCGAAACTTACCTGGTATCAGAGCAAGGTTATTCTTGTAACTAAAACAACATTGACTGGGCTACCCAGCGACATCGATAGAAGCCGAGAGTTCTATTTACAAAATTCTGACAGGGACAACAATGAAGCCGTGGTGTGATTTTTGCAAAAAATATTGGCACACTCATAAGGCTTGCTGGAATATCCATAGAAAACTGCCTGGCTGGAACAAAAAGATTGGCTGGAACAAAAAGATTGCAGACAACCATGGCCAGGCCTTTTAGTGTACCAATGAAGAACCAGGGCTTCGATCTTCTCTAGAAATGCGATCTTTCACTAAGGAACAAGTAGAGCTACTGCACAAATTTCTCCAAGTTCTCCCACCTCAACTCCAAACCTGTAAATTTGATCCTTCTGCTCCGACTTGTTCTTTTTCCCAAGCAGGTAATGTACCATCCATTTTTGTGAGTATAGATTCAACTGGTAAGTCCTTGGATCATAGATTCAGGGGCTAGTGATCACATGACATGGAATTTCTATTTTTTCTCAACTTACACTCCTTTAACAAGAAATAGAAAAATCAAAGCTGCTGATGGTTCCTTCTCAGCAATTGCTGGAAAAGGGACAGTCAAACTAACCCCTCTTTTGACCCTTTTGATGTCCTTTATGTTTCAAAATTGTCTCATAATCTTCTGTCCATCAGCAAATTGACTCAAAACCTTAATTGTCGTGCTATCTTTGACTTTATTTCATGCGTATTTTAGGACAAGGTCTCGAGGAGGAGGATTGGCAATGCTATAGAGAGTTTGAAGGTCTCTATTTTCTTGAAAATGGGGACAATTTAGTAAATTTTAGTTTAGCTTGTTTGAACTCTATTCAAGTTGATAAAAAGTCATGTTATGACACTATAGACTTGGTCATCCTATTTTTCATTATTTTAAACTCTTGTTACCTCAGTTGTTTATGAATAAAAGTACATCCTCTTTTCGGTGTGGATTTTGTGAAATGGCTAAACACATATGTTCATCTTTTTCCTCCCAAAAATACCATGCCACAAAACCCTTTAAGTTAATCCATAGCGATGTTTGGATTTGGGTATAGTGTATTTTTGTTCATGTTCATGATCATAATAGGAGTCAACTTTATCCACGTGCTAAAAAATGTGTTTTTGTTGGCTATGCCCCTAGTCAAAAGGGATACAAGTGTTATGACCCAAATACTAGGAAGGTTATTGTCACAATGGATTTCACCTTTTTTGGATCTCAATTATTTTTTGGAACTCATCTTCAGGGGAAACATAGTGAAGATTCAATGGATAGTAAGGATTCTCGCGACCTCACATGTGAGAAACAAAAGGATCTAGGGGTTATGATAGATACGTGAGATGGTACTTTTGGTAATAACAACCTTGATAAGGTAAGAGATCCCAACTTATATAATGAAAATAAGGAAATTGAGACAGCAGTTTCTTTTCATGCTACAATTTATGACAAGGATAGGGAACAAACAAAGGAATTACAGGTTTACATGAGAAGAAACCAGAATCAAGAAAAAGAGACTAAGGACGCTCGTCAGAACCAAAAGTCCACTCCGCAAGATCTTACTACTATACATGGTAATTCTCTGGAACCTAATTTTGATTTGCCCTTGTTATTTTAGACCTTGATCTTCCAATTGCCAAACGTAAAGGGGTAAGAAAAATCACAAACCATCCCATGTCAAATTTTGTGTCTTATAGAAACTTGTCTCCTTCCTATATAGTTTTTCTTTCTCAATTTTTCAAAATGGAGATGCCCAAAAATGTGCCAGGATGCTTTGAATGTTCCCAAGTGGAAAGAAACAATTCTAGTGGAGATTAGTGCTCTTAAGAGAAATGAAACCTGGGAAATGGTGGAACTACCACGTGGAAAGAAAATAGTGGGCTACAAATGGGTGTTTACCATCAAATTTAAATTAGATGGGTCCTTGGAGAGGTATAAAGCTTGTTTGGTAGCAAAAGGGTTCACTCAGACCTATGAGATTGACTATCTTGAGATTCTCGCTCTAGTTGCCAAGTTGAATTCAATCAAGGTTCTTTTGACCATTGCTGCCAATCGTGATTGGCCCCTTCAACAACTAGACGTGAAGAATGCATTCTTTAACGGAAAACTCGAAGAAAAAGTCTACATGGATCCTCCTCCGAGTTTTGAAGAAAGGTATGGAACTACAGTGTGCAAGCTAAAGAAAATCTCTCTATGGGCTCAAACAATCTCCAAGAGCTTGGTTTGAGAGGTTTACTTAGTTTGTAAAAAAACAAGGGTAAAGTTAAGGGCAAGTAGATCATACTTTATTCATTCGACACTCTCTTGAGGGAAAGACAACTATCTTGATAGTGTATGTTGATGATATCATACTTGCAGGAGATGACTTGCCCGAAATGAAGATTTTAAGGAAACAATTGGCCTCAAAATTCGAGATCAAAGATTTGGGTTAGTTGAGATATTTTCTTGGCGTGGAAGTAGCAAAGATCAAAAGAAGGCATTATGGTGTTACAAAGGAAGTATGTACTAGATCTTCTAAAAGAGATAGGCATGAGTGGTTGTCGTCCAGCTGAAACACCTACTGATCTGAATATAAAATTCAGAAACAAAGAAGGAAATTCAGTTGACCAAAGTCAATAGAAGAGACTAGTGGGAAAGTTGATCTACTTATCACACACTCAACCTGATATAACTTTTGTTGTAAGCTTAGTGAGTCAATTTATGCACTCTCCACAGGAATAGCACTAAGAAGCGGTCTACATGATTCTAAGATATCTAAAAAGTTCACTAGGGAAAGGATTGCCTTTCAGAAAAGGTCAAGATAGAGGAATTGAAAGCTTTACAGATGTAGATTGGGCTGGTTCTACTATTGATTGGTGGTCTACATCAAGATATTGTACTTTTATCCGGGGAAATCTTGTGACTTGAAGGAGTAAAAATTAGAATGTTGTAGCCCTTAGCAGTGCTGAAGTTGAATACCAATCTATGGCCCATGGGGAAATCTTGTAAGCAAGTTAGGCATGAAAGATATTTACATGCCAACTTGAGGGGGAGTGTTGTTTTGTAAATATCTAAGTGTGATTAGATATGATTTTGTAGGATTTAAATTGATCTAACAAAATCGTATCTGATATGCTATTGAATAGGTTAGGATATTAGAATCATTCCTTCATTCTCAAATTTCTCAGAATCAAGGGATCTGATTGCTAGCTAGTTTATTTTTCTATATTATAAATTTGTATCTCTATGGATGAATAAAATTGTACAATTTTGGTACCAAAACCTACAATGGGAGTTTTCTTTTAAAATCTATGATAGTTCTGCAAGGTATATACACATATATACAAAGTTTTTTCTGAGATTAATGGGTGCACGTGGACCCCCTCCTAATTGGGTAGGTCTGCTCCTGCTCCGGGTAGTAAATGTTTTTTTAAGATTAAGAAACAGGCCTCTTCCAGGAAAACAATAAATGTTGACCAACTTGAGACATAAATGATCTTTACGATATGAAATTGATATTGGCATCCATCTTAATGAATCAAGTGACCATGTAGTAGGCCTTAAATAATAAGGCAAACACAAAAGGATGCAAAGCTATAGAAATAAGCTAACCTACTGACACAGTTGTGGACAATAAAGTTATTACAAAGAAAAATGGAAGTTGGCTCCCTTACAACTTGTGTCATTTCACAAGAAGCTTTACTCCTCTCCCGACCTGGTTTTCAGCCATTCGGTGGAAGGGTGGCAACTGGCAAGTGACCCACAAATTGGTTGTGTACGTATATATACATGAAACTTATTTGTATGGATACTTAAAAGTCATAGTGACGTATGGTATATAAGATGCTGTACAATTTCTTCAATCGATAAATGGACAGCTTTTGTGGAACTTATGAAATTAAAGCTTGCGGAGAAGCAAGGATAATTACAAAGCTATGCCCTCTGTAATCTGAGTACCTGTACTGAAATGAGACGTTGCTCCATTAGTTTCCTATAAAAATCTTTGCCACTTTCAGCTGCACATAGCTTCCACAGCTAGTTTCTTAGAGGTATTTGGACATGGATCTCCTCCAAAGACCTCAGGTACTACATTTACTAAACAAGATTGCTGTCCATTGCAGTTCTGCAATATCCCACATTAAATTTCAGAGAAAGTACAAATGAACGGGTTAATGACACTTTCAGATTAGCCAATGATGATAAATGAATGAGATCAATACAATGTTAAACTCATGCTTTTTAGAAACAAACTAAAATACAGAAGTTTGAATGACCGCCAGAAAATAGCAGCCATCAGTCTGCAAGAAAACCTTTAATCCTTGGTTTAAATGAAATCTAGATACTTGTAAGTTGTAATGCGAACAGGAATGGACAATACCTTTTCAAATGCATCATTGGACTTATGAGCATGGCAGCTACCTTCGTGATAGTTTCCACAAGTTCCCTGTGGTAATCCGAAACTTGCAAACTGTATGTCTGAGATTTTCAGCTCAGCTGGGCACCATAAATGAGCTTTTAGTTGCAAACTGTTAGATTTCCCTGAAGTTGCCATATGCCAACTTTTAAGACTTGGTTGGCCTTCAACAATATCAGCACAAACTCTGGTTGTTGATCTTCTGGCCAAAGAAATTCCTTCTGGCTCACCTCCCCATTCTTCAAATATTACCAACAGATTCCCTCTTGGTTTCAGCCATGATCGCGGGACATGATACCTGAAATTAACAGTTTCATAATGATAGTTGTATTTTCTTTCAAACAAGACGCTAAAGTTATAGCATCATATTTTTCATCAAAAGTTATAGTATCATATTTCTTCAAGCTTCTTGTGTTTCTCTTTTCTAACCCTTAGCACCTTGTTTGAAATACGCTTGTTTTAGGCATTACTTGATAGATTTGACTATTAAGCAGTATATCTTAAGGAATAAGAGACACAAAATGTCTCTCTCATCTCTTTCTGGTTTTGACTTTTGCTCTTACTGGGTGAGATTGTCATGTGAAACTTTCCCCCAAAATTTGGAATACTCTACGAAATAAAAAAGAGAAAATTGCCATAAAGGCTGGACTTTAGGAAATGCCTTAGACCCTTACCATCTTTGAGAAGGCTGCTCGCAGTTGGTCTGACACTTTGTCTCACTGTAAAGTCCTGCATAATTGCATTCACCACAGTCGCCGTGTGCTATGTATCCAGGCCAGTGGCGACCTACGCCTTCACCATTTATCCATATTTGACCTTTTCCCATACTTCCCATATCCAAAGCTAGTGGGTCATTTCCTTCAGGTGCATCAAATGTAGCCTGGAAAAGGTATTAGTGCTACAACATGATTTTGAGGATCATAAAACTGATAAAAAATGTAGAAGTCTTTTTTTTTTTTTTTACTTTACCAGGACCCTGTATTACAGGATGTGTGCACCAGTAATATTCTTACCTTGTACCAAGTCAGGGGCTGCTTTTGAGCCAACAACAAATCCTTGACCCATTTAACAGAGGAACTCCCACTTAAAGTGTGAAGACTTAACATTTCACCTTTCATGCCAACCTGCAAAAAAACGAAAATCACCAGGTTTTATTGATATTAAAGGACAAAAATCTTGTCCTCATGGTTGCATTTTTTTTAAAAAAAAAAAATCCAGGAAATAATCCTGGAGGTGCTGTATACCAATTAAGAAACACAAACATTGGGGGGGGGGGGGGGGGGGGGGTCAAGACCAAAACCCTGGCATACATACACAAA
>JAJOOR010017678.1:0-14685 GCA_036250505.1 Solanum acaule
CCCACCCCTAGCAGCCCCCCCCCCCCCCTCTCCATACCCCATCCAAAAAAATAATTAAAGAAATTTTAAATTTTTTTTAAAAAAAATTACCAACCCACCCCCACCCCCCACCCCCCAACCCCTATCCCAAAACAAATGTAAAAACAAGTTTCAATTTTTTTTTTTTTTTAAAAAAACGACTTTCTTACTACCCCACCTTTTATCACTTTTTTGTTTGTTTGTGTGAATGCACATCTTTTATCCATTTTATTCATTTAACTACCACTTTTAAATGAATAATATGGGTATTATTCATTTTTGTCCATTTTTAAATGAGTTGGATATCCAACCCATTTAAAATGGGTAAATATGAATGGATACTCATATTAATTATCCATTCTGTCACCCCTAGTTGTGTTGGTGGGAGATAACAAGGTACCCCTGAGACTAGTCGAGACGCACAAATGGGGAAATTTTTTAACATGGTAGAGACACAACCAACAAAAGGTGGGTGAAGCTCCATTAACTTTTTGACACATGAATAAGTGGGTCATTTATCTACTTTAAAGATATAATGCTACCACTAACAAGAGAGAGAAAGTATATTTACACAATAAATTGAGTTCAACATATATAAAAAATGCAAGAGAAATTAAAACGTGGGTTTACTTCTTCTTTGTTTTAATATTTTGAGATTATATTGAATATGTTACGTAGTTATATGTTAGTTTGACAAATTTATTTTGATATGGTATCTTTTCTACGTAATATAATTTGTATTTTTGTTTTCCTTGCAGTTACTTTTCTACTTTTAATTTTATTTATTTTTTGATAAAATAGTACTTAAAATTTTGTGGAATATGTTTAATTTATTTTATTTTAAAAAAATATTTTACTTTTTTGTTAATTTTTTAAAATAATGATTTATTTAAGTTAAAGATGGCTAACTTTAGAGAGAAAATCAAGATCTGAAAAATTAATCTTTATTTCTTTTCAACATTGGTGTAACTTTTTTTCTAACATCAGCAAAAATGTTTTTTAAAGAATAAAAAAATGCAGATTTAGTTTGAACGTTAAAATATGTAGTTTTGATTTACCATCCTTTGATTTTATAAAAATATTAGGAAAGAAAATTCAAAATTTAATTTTTCAACAAGTATAAAATGTGGATTCACAATCATTTTTTATTTTATTATTATATATTTAGTGAAATGTATTATTTATGATGGGATTGAGATTAATTATAAAATTTATTATACTCTTGTTATTTTTGTTCTAGGTTTATAAAAATTCTTCAAACTAACATAAATTACAATAATAATAATAATAATAATAATAATAATAATAATAATAATAATTTATCCAATGTAATTTCAAAATTAATATAATATTAACAATTAAAAAAGAAAAGCAGCAAATGCACGTATTATTTCTCTAGCATTTTTTTTTATATTTGTTCAAATCAATTTATTGTGTAAATATACTTTCTCTCTCTTGTTAGTGGTAGCATTATAGCTTTAAAGTAGATAAATGATCCACTTATCCATGTGTCAAAAAGTTAATGGAGCCTCATCCACCTTTTGTTGATTGTGCCTCTACCATGTTAAAATTTTTCAAGATGAGCTTGGACACCACGGTTGTTCAAAAAGAAAAACACATTTATACATGTAACAGAGTGGTGAAAGAAAAGAAGAGCATTACCTTCACCACAACCAAGCTTAGGACTCTTGAAACAAGTCTCAGAGCGCAAGAACTCAAGCAAAGTTGTCGAAGGATCGACAGATGGCAGCTCAAACCTCTCTCCATTAACTGCAAACACCAAATTCCCCTTTTTCTGTGTTTCCTCCATTAATACAATAGCCTCCAACTTCACTTTTAACAAAAAAATAACTTTATGCTACATTATAAAGGGAAAATGAGGCTCACAGTTATGTAAAATGTGATGATTATTTTAAGGGATAAGGGTCTGAAAAATATCTTAACTTTGATTGGATTTGCTGTTGCGATACTAAATTTTTATAAGGACCTATTACCTCCCTAGACTATTTAATACTGTATTTTTTACCCCCTAAACTATTTAATAGTGTATTTTAAAGGTATATATGTGCCCACGTGGACACATTACTATTTATAATTTTGCATTATTTTTTATGTCCACGTGGACAAATATATATGTTTAAAATACGGTATTAAATAGTCTAAGGAGGTAATAGGTCCTCATGAAAGTTTAATATCGCAACAACAAATTCGACCAAAGTTGAGGTATTTTTCAAACCCTTATCCCTTATTTTAAAAGAAAATATTTCCAAATTTTAATAGGGATAATGGAGAAAAAGATTCAATCATTATGAACCACTCATGCCACAATTATATTACTCGGAAGATATGCATTGTGTGTTCGGAAGATATTCAATATATTTTTACAGTGGATCTTTACTTGTCTTATTATATGGTGAAAATAGAAATAAAAGACTTGTGGATATTTCATATAGGTTATATCCTTTTATGTAGGGCTCACACCCCTATCCCCCACTTCCGTACCTTCTAATTGCTTTCAAAAATTAAATGGCTATTTTGTTCTTTAAAATCATTATATTAAGAACATTTAAATGCAAAGGTGTAATTATACAATTTATGTAAACATAACAAATGAAAATTCCAATTAGAAAAAAAAAAAAGTCAAATGATTGTATTTTATTTACTTCAATCTTTTCAATTCATTTGAATATTTTTATCTTCCATTGCTTATTCAATGATCTTCCATTTCAATTTCCAATTGTTTATTTAATAAGACATTTCAAATCAAGTTTTTTTTTACTTCTTATATACTTTCCTTTGACTTTTATGTATAAAAAATAAATATTACTTTAACTTATTTTTAGATTAATAAAGTCACTTTACTTAAATCTTATATCCTACTAATCACTCCAACCAACAGAATTTAAAAATGGAGGGATCACATTCCGTCCACTATACCTCTTTGTGATGTTTAATATTACTGGTCCAACTAATTTAGATTATCATTACGTCCATAGTGGAAAAAATAATACTTTCTATCAAAAAATTCTCAATTTTTGAATTTTAAATTCGAGACATCTAAATATCTAATAAAAAAATCAGATCTCTCCCACCTCACCTTCTAAACGTGTGAAATTTCATTCAATACTACAGCTTATGGAATTGGTTGTGGTCATAATAAGCTCAATTATTGGACTGAAAATCTTTATTATATTCAGCAAAAAACACGTGGGATGAATATTTTTCCCTAAATTTAAAAAAAAAACAAAAAAAATCTCTTCCTTTTTTCAAAGAGGTTTATTTATTTATCACTAAAGCTATCTTCAAATATAGCTTCTAATTCACTCAATCATCTTAATTTCTCTACTAATCATCTATAATTCAGCTAATACAATAGTCCCCTGTCCTAATTTATATATTACTTACTTTTGCTTTTAATTTCCATCCGAAAAAAAGACGTATTTTTATGTTTAGTAGCAATTTAATTTTAAAATACATATTTTATCTGTAATGAAATGATTTATAACTACATAAATATTTGTGATTTATTTTAAATCACGAGTTTCAAGTCTTTCTTTTTTTCTTGAACACCGTATCAAGTCAAACTGCCTCGTATAAATTGAAACGGAGGGAGTACTATCATTTTATTGCTATACAATCTAAATTTACACTGAGATTGATATAGACAGAATAACAAATAAACTTTAAATCACACATTTTCTATTAAATGGAACAGTTCAAATTCTTTATGAGGATATACCTAAAAACAAGTATTCAATATCTATGTTGCTCGGACTTTTTATAAATACCCCCAAGTGCCTGTCGGCTCGTCCTTAAATAGTGTATTTTTTGAGGAACCGACACGACTGAGGCAAACAGTTTTGAGAGTCTGAGCAACATAGTTTAGTATAACTCGAGACGCATGTTGAAGCACTTTTAGTTAGATACATTGGATATGTTGATGACATTGTGTCTTAACAGCTGCTCTAGTTGCACAGTGAACTGAAGCTGCCAGAAGCAGCCGCGGTTCACCAGATGCTGCAAAAAGAGTAATCAAGTTATGATTTAACATACATTGGATATGTTGATGACATTGGACTTTGACTAGTTCAAAGTATGAAAGGAATTCTTCGGTCGCATAGAAAGTATATTCTTGATCTACTTTTAGAAACTGGAAAGTTGCAAACTAGACGTAGAAGTACTCGACTGGTTCCTCATGTGGACGTATGATTAATATCTATGCTCCAACTCGAGGGGGAGAGTTACAAAATGTATATAGACATCATGCTTACCTAATGATTGGAATAAGATATTGACTTGCATTCGATTACATATTTCTTTGTACGTTTTTCAAGAATCAGTTGAAACATATTTGCAACATTTTCCACTAAACTGAGTGAAGAATTGATTTCAAGAACCTTTCATGATGTTCACAGTTATAAGCAAATAACTTGTTTGACAGAATAATCTGTTTAGCACATGAACAATGATATTCTGAGGTATAGTGTCAATTGTCGGGATCTTGTATTTCCAAGTGCTATTCGAGACCATTAATCCGTCTTCGTTGGCGAGATATTCTTCGTGCATATTTTTTATCTGTAACACCCCGTATCCGAAAACAGACCAGATTGTAGATTTCTGGTGTTGTAGGTGGCACCCACGGGCACCATCCACGGACCGTAGGAGGACCCACGGTCCGTGGTTCGTGTCAGCAACCTCCCCCAAAACTCAGCCCAAACATTCGGCCAAGTGTTGACCCACGACCGGACCTACGGTCCGTAGGTCAAGTCATGGACCGTGGTTCGTGTCCGTGGATCGATTCCCCAAAAGCCCAGCTTCAGTCCCGATTGACGGTTGACTAGCACGGATCGTCAGTCGATCGACGGTCCATCGGTCCCATCCATCGGTGACCCCGACAACAATTAAGTCAGGGGTTTTTTGGTCTTTTCCTATTCTGTTGGACCCCTAAACTACGTCGTTTAGACCCTAAATTATAAGGTTTTAGTCAGTTTAAGCCTAGAAACATAACTAGAACTTACCTAAGTCACATCATTCATCAAAACTTAGAAAAAATTAAAGCGTAAGAGGAGAAGAGAGGTCAAAAACCCTAGTTCAAGAACGCAACAATGTTCCATCAGTTCCAGCCCCGAAATCGAAAGATTTCTCCGTGAAATTCGTTGCTAGGTATGTGGGATTTCACTAGTGGGTTCCTTTCCCCCCATTAGGTCCCTAGTTTTCAGTTAGATTCTTGATTCCCTTATTATGACTAGACCTAGGGTTTTCTATAACTTTAGTAGATTATCATGAATTAGTTATCTAAATGTTCCAAATCAGATTATCATTAAATCTATTGGGAGTAGCATAATACCGAGTTGGACTAGGATCAGCTTTCCATATAGTCCCAGAACTACGAGCCACGTAGGTTGTAAGTCCCCTCTGTGGGCATCATTTTAGTGATCATACAAGTATGCCTCTACACTTTTGGCCAGGTGTATTGGGTCCTTTCGATGGGGCGTATACATCGAACTCCACATTTAGCTCATGTGGTTTTATTGTCGATTATTAGTAGCTCCAACAGTTTAGTCAGATTCCATTGCATTGACCATATTTCAGTACAGTCAGTATTCAGTCTTAGCATGTTATAAATTGGTTATTGCATTCAGTTAGCTCAATATTCAATATCTATATCATGTTCAGATTATACTCTTGCTTTATTATTCGTTTAATTATATGTTTATTTCAACTTTACTCTATCATGCATGCAGTACCTTTCAAGAACTGACGCATACTATGCGCTACATCTTCTTGTGATGTAGGTCCAGGTCCTCAACATCCAGATCACGCTTAGATCGATTCACGATCTCCAGTTCAGCAACATTAGTGGTGAGTTCTCATTCTTCGAGGACAATAGTCGTATTATCTTTCAGTTTTCAATCTTTAGTTTCAGTTTTGCTAGATTTAGCTGAGGCATGTCCCAACACTTCTAGTCAGTTAGAGGCTATTTTCAGACATAGTTAGATTCAGCTTAGTATTTGAGTTTGATATTTCTTTTGTATTAAACTCTCAGATTTGATATATTAAGTTTTAGTATATGGGTATTCCCCATTATTTCATATTTGCTTATAATTAGCTTCCGCATCAGTTATTATTATTTTTAGTATGCTCATGTCATGCCAGCAGGGTTAGCTTGGGGTCACTTGTGATCCTAGGTCCCGTGTTCGTGTCCAGGGGGTAGCTCGGGGAGTGACAAACTTGGTATCAAAGCACTAGGTTTAAGTGTCCTAGGATGTCTGAAAGGCAGCGCTAGGTAGAGTCTTTTTCATGGGTGTATAGTGCGCACCACATCTAATGAGGGGGAGACTACAAAGTGTTTTAGGAAAAATCTTCATTTTCTTGTTACTCTTATTGTGTGTAAAGTATGATCTAATTCTGTTATAACTCGACGTTATACGTTTCAGATCATGCCTCCTCGTAGAGCTAACACCAGGAATGCGAATGCCAGGAACGCAAACGCAGCTCCTCCAGTCCCAGATAAAAAAGTTTCGAATGCAGAGTTCCGGAACGCCATTCAGATATTGGCTCAGAATATGGCCAATCAGAACAATCAGCGGGTTCCAAGTCAGGCAAATACAAATGTTGAATCAGCTGCAGCTAGAGTGCGAGATTTTGTTATGATGAATCCGCCATAGTTCTTAGGATCGCAAGTCGGTGAGGATCCCCAAAACTTCATTGATGAGGTCAAGAAGATCTTTGAAGTGATACAAGGAACTGAGAATGATCGGGTTGAGTTAGCATCGTACCAACTCAAGGATGTGGCTCATATCTGGTATACTCAGTAGAAAGAGAACATGGGTACAAATGCAACTCCTATCACTTGGGCTTGCTTCAGTGAAACCTTTCTGGACAGGTTCTTCCCAAGAGAGCTAAGGGAGGCGAAAGCCCAAGAGTTTATGAACTTGAGGCAAGGTAACATAACAGTTCAAGAGTATGGACTTAAGTTCACCCAACTCTCCAGGTATGCTCTTCACATGATTGTTGATTCCAGGGCTCAGATGAATAAGTTTCTATATGGAGTGTCAGACTTGTGAAAACAGAGTGTAGGAATGCCATATTACCTGAAGATATGAACATCTCTAGGCTCATGACTCATGCTCAGCAAGTGGAGGGTGATAAGCTTAAGGAGTAGGCCAAGGAGAATAAGAAAGCAAGGACAAGCAACTATAACTATTCTCAAAAGAAATCAGGTGGTGGAAATCGCTCGCAGTATCAACGGAAGTCTTCAACTCCAGCACCTTCATCAGCCAGTGTTCCATCCTCCAAGTTCCGAAATGATCAAAAAGGCGGATCATCAGGCTCTAAGACTCAAGGTAGTGTTTCAGGCACCAAAACCTACCCAACTTGTCCAAAGTGTGGTAAGAACCATCCGGGCGAGTGTCTTGGAATTGTATTGGGGTGTCCCCAAATAACTAAACTTTTATTATCTCAAAATAGTCAACAAACAATATGATAATAATACTACATAACATTCAACATTTTCTTGCATATCCTAATGAGCTCAACTATGCCTATTATGGATGGTATCGAGGTAATTAATTCCTAACTAATTACAATTTAATCTTAATTTTATGTCTAATGATTTACTCGAATGTTTGTTTTAATGATATGACATGACTCGATATACACATGTAACACACGTGCATATTTTCTGAAAAATCTAAACAATATAACGTTTATCTATGTGTGAACTGTGTTTTTATTTTATTGAATGTTTTTTTTTCGATTACTAGGCAACAAAAAAGCTTCGATCGATGGGGATTACTACGATGATTGTGGGAATAACAACTCCAGATGATAGTGAAGATTATCACAAAAGATTTATAAAAGTTGGGCTTGATGAATGCTATGAGAAGCCATTACAAAGGAGATACTTGAGAGTCTTGTTGGGAAAATTTATAACAAAGTTTAATATTATAGAAGAAATAAATCATCTTATTAGAAGATAAGTTATATAATATAGTTCTTTAGTCATGTACTTGAGTGATTTGACCTATATAAGTATTATTTTCAAATTTGGTCAGTATTAAAGATGTACTGGTAGACATATGATTATGATGCTATATATCCTTATTATTATGAACTAGAATACTTCTTTTTGTTGGTTTCATTCGGAGTTCCATATCTATCTTGAGGTCAGACTAATTTGAAATAATTAGAAATTTCATTTTGAGGGATAAAGTTTTTATTTTATTATTTTTAATTCAATGTTCAAGTTTATTGTCAGAACAACAAATGTAGGCATATTTCATTTAATTCGATTTGCTATTATTAATTTTCCTTTGGCAAATTTCATTCATAAAAACTTCTCATGAAGCTCCATTATTTTAAATGGAAATCAAATAATTTTTCTAGTATAATGTGCATTCTAATTTCTAAGGACTGTTTGTTTCAAAGACAAAGAAAGGTATATGTACTAGTAATTTATTCTTTATTTTATGCGTAATTGTTTACTCGAAACTTTGTTTTAATAATATGAATTCTATTTTAAAAAATTATATGACATAACTCTACATACACACGTGTAACACACATGCATGTGGTTAAACTAGTAATATTATCGCTTGAATCCTTCAAAAAATATTGTCCATTCACGTTGGATCCTTTCAAGAACGCATTGCCTTTGAAGGATCCGACATACACTCATATTTTCTGAAGAATCCAAACAACATAACTTTTATCTATGTGCGAACCGTGTTTCCATTTTTAACATGATTTAGTTGATTTTTCTTATTCTTTTTCGATTTATAGGCAACAAAAAAGCTTCGATCAAAGTTTTTTAAAAAAGGGTCAGAAAATAAAATGATCATTATTATTATAGCAAACACAAATGTTATGAAATATTTACAATGATCATATATCAATTTTAGTATATGGGTATTCCCCATTATTTCAGATTTGCTTATGATTAGCTTCCGCATCAGTTATTATAATTTTTAGTATGCTCATGTCATGCAACAGGGTTAGCTTGGGGTCACTTATGATCCTAGGTCCCGTGTCCGCGTCCAGGGGTAGCTCGGGGCGTGACAAACTTGGTATCAGAGCACTAGGTTTAAGTGTCCTAGGATGTCTGAAAGACCACGCTAGGTAGAGTCATTTTCATGGGTGTGTAATGCGCACCACATCTAATGAGAGGGAGGCTACAAAGTGTTTTAGGAAAAATCTTCATTTTCTTGTTACTCTTATCGTGCGTAAGGTATGATCTAATTACGTTCTAACTCGATGTTTTGTGTTTCAGATCATGCCTCCTCATAGAGCTAACACCAGGAATGTGAATGCCAAGAACGCAAACACAGCTCCTCCAGTCCCAGATCAAGAAGTATCGAATGCAGAGTTTCGGAACGCCATTCAGATGTTGGCTTAAAGTGTGGCCATTCAGAACAATCAGCGGGTTCTAGGTCAGGCAAATGCAAAGGTTGGATCAGCTGCAGCTAGAGTGCGGGATTTTGTTAGGATGAATCCGCCAAAGTTCTTAGGATCGCAGGTTGGTAAGGATCCCCAAAACTTTATTGATGAGGTCAAGAAGATCTTTAAAGTAATGCAAGTAACTGGGAATGATCGGGTTGAGTTAGCATCATACCAACTCAAGCTTATGGCTCATATCTGGTATACTCAGTGGAAAGAGAATAAAGGTACAAATGTTACTCCTATCACTTGGGCTTGCTTCAGTGAAACTTTTCTGGACAGGTTCTTCCCAAGAGAGCTAAGGGAGGCGAAAGCCTAGGAGTTTATGAACTTGAGGCAAGGTAACATGACAGTCCAAGAGTATGAACTCAAGTTCACCCAACTCTCCAGGTATGCTCCGCACATAATTGCTGATTCCAGGGCTCAGATGAATAAATTTCTATATGGAGTATCAGACTTGGTGAAAACATAGTGTAGGAATGCCATGATACTTGAAGATATGAACATCTCTAGGCTCATGACTCATGCTCAGCAGGTGGAGGGTGATAAGCTTAGGGAGCAGGCAAGGAGAATAAGAAAGCAAGGACAGACAACTATGACTATTCTCAACAGAAATCAGGTGGTGGAAATCGCTCGCAGTATCAGTAGAAGTCTTCAACTCTAGCACCTTCATCAGCAATGTTCCATCCTCCAAGTTCCGGAATGATAAAAAAGGTGGAGCATCAGGCTCTAAGACTCAAGGTAGTGTTTTAGGCACCAGAACCTACCCAACTTGTCCAAAGTGTGGTAAAAATCATCCGGGCGAGTGTCTTGGAATTGTATTGGGGTGTCCCCAAATAACTAAACTTTTATTATCTCAAAATAGTCAACAAACAATATGATAATAATACTACATAACATTCAACATTTTCTTGCATAACCTAATGAGCTCAACTATGCCTATTATGGATGGTATCGAGGTAATTAATTCCTAACTAATTATAATTTAATCTTAATTTTATGTCTAATGATTTACTCGAATGTTTGTTGACATGACTCGATATACACGTGTAACACACGTGCATATTTTCTGAAAAATCTAAACAATATAACGTTTATCTATGTGTGAACTGTGTTTTTATTTTATTGAATGTTTTTTTTCCGATTACTTGCAAACAAAAAAGCTTCGATCGATGGGGATTACTACGATGATTGTGGGAATAACAACTCCAGATGATAGTGAAGAATATCGCAAAAAAATTATGGAAATTGGGCTTGATGAATGCTATGAGAAGCCATTAACAAAGGAGATACTTCAGAGTCTTGTTGGGAAAATTTCTAACAAAGTTTAATATTATAGATGAAATAAATCATCTTATTATAAGATAAGTTATATAATATAGTTTTTTAGTCATGTACTTGAGTGACTTGACCTATATAAGTATTATTTTCAAATTTGGTGAGTATTAAAGATGTATTGGTAGACATATGATTATGATGCTATATATCCCTATTATTATGAGCTAGAATACTTCTTTTTGTTGGTTTTCATTTGGAGTTTCATATCTATCTTGAGGTCAGACTAATTTGAAATAATTAGAAAATTTATTTTGAGGGATAAAGTTTTTATTTTCTTATTTTTCATTCAATGTTCAAGTTTATTGTCGGAACAACAAATGTAGGCATATTTCATTTAATTTGATTTGCTATTATTAATTTTCCAATAATAAATTTTGGTAAATTTCATATATAAAAACTTCTCATGAAGCTCCAATATATTTAAATGGACGTCAAATAATTTTTCTAGTATAATGTGCATTCTAATTTCTAAGTACTGTTTGTTTCAAAGACAACGAAAGGTATATGTACTGGTAATTTATTCTTCATTTTATGCATAATTGTTTACTCGAAATTTTGTATTAATAATATGAATTCTATTTAAAAAAATTATGACATAACTCGACATACATGTGTAACACACGTGCATGTGGTTAAGCTAGTACTATTGTTGCTTGAATCCTTCAAAAATATTGTCTCTTTCGCAATGGATCCTTTCAAGAACGCATTGCCTTTGAAGGATCCGACATATACTCATATTTTCTGAAGAATCCAAACAACATAACTTTTATCTACGTGCGAACCGTGTTTCCATTTTTAACATGATTTAGTTGATTTTTTTTTATTCTTTTTCGATTTATAGGCAAAAAAAAGCTTCGATCAAAGTTTTTTAAAAAAAGGTCAGAAAATAAAATGATCATTATTATTATAGCAAACACAAATGTTATGAAATATTTACAATAACCATATATCAATATTTTAGAAGAAATAAATCATCTTATTATATGACTAAGACCATATATAGCTCTTTAGTCATGTACTTGAAATTTGGTGAATATTAAAGATGTAGTAGACATGATCATGACTCTTTGAAAATGCCTCCGGGTGCATGTCAGATCCTCAAAAAGTAATGTGTATTTTTGGAGGAATCAACACATGTACGACAACATTCTGGATAGTTTAGTATCATTTGAAGCACGTTGATTTCCGAGCCAGCAAAGTTTCTACGAACTTCTCTGCATAATCCAGGCCACACTGTGTCTTCACAACTGGTAATATTGCAGGGACATCTAGATAGAATTCTGAAACAGACTCGTCGAGCTTGTCCCAACGTTTGAGCTGTTCACGTGCTGCTTTAATGGCTGCTCTTGTTGCACAATGGACCGAAGCTGCCAGAAACAACGGTGGTTCACCAGATGCTGCAAAACAAGTTAATTATAATAAGATTCAACGGTTTGTATGAACTGAAGCATATTTAGAATTTGAAGTTTATACGTTCCTGCATTGAGCACAAGTTAGTATACAATAATAACATAGTTCACTAACAAGTATTTATAGATATTTAGTGGATTTTTCAATATATCGATACAAAGTCTGGACAAAAGTTATTGTGTTCCTGTGAACTCAAGAACATGGAGAACTCATATGACACATGGTAAAGCTAAAGGAAATGAAGAAAAGAGTTATACTTTTGGACGAAAGAACACGTTGTTCGTGATGTCCACTGTTTACAAGATGAACATTGAAATTCTGGGGTATGGTGTCAATAGTCGGGATCTTGTATGTCCAAGTGCTATTTGAGACCATTAACCCATCTTCATTTGTAAGATATTCTTCGTTCATGAAAAATCCGATTCCTTGTACGAAAGCACCTTCAATCTGTAGCAAGGAAAAGAAAAACAATCACCACAATTATGAACAATCTTGGGATCAAGAATCAGATAGTTCTGAAGTTTGAATAACAGTTCGAGTGCATGATGCATCTCTTAATCGTATAAGTGAATTCTAGTTACAAAATCTAGAATCTATGATGAAGGGAAGAACCTGTCCCAAATCAACAGCTGCATTCAAGCTCTGTCCGCAGTCGTAAATAATATCCGACTGCAAAATGGTGGTCTCTCCAGTCAGAACATCTATCTCCACCTGCAAAAAGAGTTCTATTGTTAGTTATCCATATGAAGATATATTGGCTGCAAAATGATCCACAACCGGAGTTCCCTGCCGAGTGTTGTGTATTCATATATTGAAAATTGATAGTCATTGCATACGATTCACTGTCAAGATATCTAGGTGGTGAAATGATACACACAAGACTCAAAATCTCATGCTTAAGAGGGTGGAGGTTCGAGTCCTCTTCAAGGCATAATATATGAGCATTCTCAATAAGAAGGTTGATCGGGTCAGTACTGATATTCCAATCAGTATTGATATTCCGATATACTGATTCGAACTAAGCTCTTGGAATAAATTCAGCAAATTTTGGTGATCTTCTCTACGTATTGAAAGGGGAATCTGCTTTAAAGTAGCAGACTGATGCAGGGAACAAGAAAAACTGACAGGAGTAATAAGTTTACCTCACTGACAGCAGCGCCGAAGGTCAAATACCTCGAGAATTCTGGCACATAATAAGAATTTGCTGCTAAGTTTATTGATTGTGTTTGTGCCTGCAAAAGAAGAAAAATGATTTCAAATAGGCCTTCAGTTATCTTCTGACTAATTCAAATTTAGCATCTTTGGCATCACGAGTTCTGTTTGGATATGGCGAAATGTTTATAAGAACAAGGTAATCATTGACGATAAGGCGTCTCTTGCAACGAGAACATCTTAAGAATACAAGTTCACAGTGATTTCAAAAACCAATCCAGAAAACCGAAAGTACTGATTTTGAGAAGTGTGACTTGCAGTGTTGAAATGTTGAAAACAAACCTGGCGAATCAGCGTTGGCCAATCAACAGAACCATTTTTTTCCTGCAACTGTTTCTTCAGAGGGGTCAGTCTTTCAACCAAGATATTACAGCAAAGTTTAACAGCTGCACAGCTTGATTCCGATGTAGTGCTTCCAGCCGTTAACCCACCTTGCACTACACTTAAGGTGTCTGCTTGTATGACTCGTATTTTCTCCACAAGGTCTTCGGCCCAACTACTTTCAATTGAACTGAGAGCATAGGCAGTCATCTGTCTAACCTTTGTCCATAGCCCTTGGCCAACTTCAACTCCTCCAACCTCCACAACAATTGATCCATCTTGCAGAATACTGACTTTTCCTGGTGTTGGTCGTTGCGAAGCATTGTACACAGCTGGCACACGAGAAATACCCCTTTTCTTCCATGTGTTTTTCTGGTTGAACTGTTCTATCATCTTGCTTCGTTGGAAAAAGCTCGACGACACTGCCAACTTTTCCATGATACTAGGCAATGTATATTCTCCTTCTGCTACAACGTTACCATAGAATAAGTTAAGGCTTTCAAATGTATGAACATTCTCATTTCTGACAGAGTCCACCTCAATCGACAGTAAACTTGCGACGTGCTCTATTATAGCTTCGGCGATATAAGATCCTTGCAACTCCCCAGGGCCCCGCATGATCGTTTTGCTGGTGAGATTTGTCTTGCATAGTTGTATATCAAAAGATAAGGCACCCCAATTATATTTTTTTAGTGTATTCATCAGATATGATGGTATGATGGGGCTCATATCATCTGTGATCCCAGCATTTATCAATATATCAAGATGTAATGCTGTGATCTTTCCGCTAGACTTGAATCCTACACTGTATGTTACTTTCATCGGGTGTCGTCCTCCTGTCATTATCATGTCACTGTTCCGGTTGACATATATCCTGACAGGTCTTCTTAACTTGTATGCTGCTAGTGCACAGGCCGTGGAAACCTAAAATTATTCATAAACTTTAAC
>JAJOOR010017680.1:0-16288 GCA_036250505.1 Solanum acaule
ATTTAGCTGCTTAAGCTTGTTTGTTTGTTCGTTCCAATTGAGCACCTGAAATCATGATAAACTGTTGGGGAAGTGTTTGTGCGTGTTAGGTAAATAATCGCAGTTTTGAGTCGAATATGAAGGAGAGTAAATGCATATAACTTAGGATAACCATTTTATTTAAGCTCTCATGGTGATCTTATGTTATGCACATGTATTGTTTGTATTTGTTTGCGAGCTACATAGTTTAGTGCTTTTAAAAGGACTCATATTGCTTTTATAGTTTCAAGGGAATAAGACTTTTATGAGTTAATTTAAGTAAAATTGCAATGTACAGGAAGAATTGGAGGTTCATGATGAAGTAAGCAAAGGTGCGTATACAACTGATCCTGGACAAGATTGCATGGGCTTTGTTATTGAGGATGAAGATGTTGTATCAATGAGGTATGCAGTTAACTTTAGTAGCTGCAACAACAACTACTAGCTAGGGATCAGATATATGAATCTCTATAATCGTTCTGCTTCATTTGGATCCCCATTTTGTTTCATTACGTAATAAATTGTCATAAAGAAACTGCGGACCAACTTTATTAGCTAATACTTGCAAATACTACTATGTTTTCATCTCTTCTCATCAGAATTTTTCATCTTCAGCATGACGGCTGTTACTTATCTTCTGGAGAAGTATGCTATTGATCCAAACCAAATTGGCCGGTTAGACGTTGGAACTGAAACTATTATCGATAAGAGTAAATCTATCAAGACATTCTTAATGAGAATATTTGAGGTAACGCCCGCTCCATCAAGGCAATGCAGAGTAATAAATTTTCTATTATGCTGTTTTCCAACATGTTGCCAACTGATTAAGACTGAACTGCTAAGCCTTTGTGTGACATACCTCTGATTCATCTTGTGAAACAAGCAGGAACATGGAAATACCGACATTGAAGGAGTTGACTCCCATAATTCCAGCTATGGGGGAACTGCTGCATTGTTCAACTGCGTTAATTGGGTGGAGAGCTCTTCATGGGATGGACGTTATGGGCTTGTAGTATGCACGGATAGTGCGGTATGATCATTTATCTTTCATGCAATCTACGACTTGAGTTTTGTCTATTGCTTTGCTTATTAGATAGTACATAGTATGAAATGCCTGAGCCTTAGCATTGTTTTTGTTCATTTATTCAACAACTTTTGCTCACAGGTCTATGCAAAGGGACCTGCTCGGGCTACTGGAGGAGCTGCAGCAATTGCTATGCTTGTAGGACCCGATGCTCCTATAGTATTTGAAAGCAAGATCAGAGCTAGCTATATGTCTCATGTCTATGATATTTACAAGCCCATCCTTGACAGTGAAGATCCAGTAATTCCCTTTAACCTTTAAGTTTTCGTTCTCACAGAAATTGGTTAAATACAAGATTTAACTAACATGTTGCATGACAATTTTTACAATTTCAGTATCATTACTGATATTTTGTGAGCAGGCTACATCTATTGTTGAAACTTCAGTATTTTCCATGTGTGCTCTGTGTGATGTTAGTTGTTGTTGCAGGTGGTGGACGGTGAGATTTCGCAAACATGTTATCTTAAGGCACTTGATTCTTGCTATAAGGGTTTATGCAACAAGTAAGCTGCCAGATGATACATCCTTATTTTTCGAGTAAAATTGTTAACTGTCATTGTTTAGTGACCTTTTGTGTCATGTTTTTTCAGATATGAGAAAGTGGAAGGCGAGCAATTTTCAATTGATAATGCAGCCTACTTTGCATTCCATTCACCATACAACAAGGTAGGTTATAAATCTAATTTTTTTCCTCTGTCTCTCTAAATTAGTTCATTTAAACACTTATCTGAATCCTTTCTAATTAATCTTGCAGCTTGTCCAGAAGAGTTTTGGTCGCTTGCTTTACAATGACTTTTTAAGGAATGCTAGGTGTGCTAAAAATCTTCTGTTAGAAATGAATATTTTCATTGTTTAAACGGATGTTATGGACTGATCATCTTCATTTCTGCATTTTCAGCTCTATTGACGAGTCTGCTAGACAAATCCTGGCTCCCTTTGAATCCTTAACTGGTGATGAAAGCTACCAAAGTCGTGATCTTGATGAGGTTCACTATCAATTGCTACTTTTTCATCCTGAAATATTCTTTATTTTACAATTGAATTTCTCTGATCGTCTTCAAATATTTATTTTAATCATTCAACCTAACCACATTTGATACCAAAACAAGTTGCTAAGCCTTTTGCCTGATCAATACAGGCATCCCAACAAGTTGCTAAACCATTTTATGATGAGAAGGTGGAACCTACAACATTGATACCAAAACAAGTTGGCAACATGTACACCGCATCTCTCTATGCTGCATTTGCATCCCTCCTTCACAATAAGCACGACACATTGGTAAACACAACTTTAAACTTTTTTTTTTTTTTTTCTTTCGTGTATGTTTCTGAATCAGTTCTTGCCTCTCAGGCTGGTCAGCGTGTAATCATGTTCTCCTATGGGGGTGGATCAACTGCAACAATGTTTTCACTAAAACTTAACGAAGGTCAACATCCTTTTAGTTTGTCAAACATTGCAACTGTGATGAATGTTGCAGAGAGGCTGCAAAAGAGATATGAGGTATGTGGAAATTTTCATGTTGGTGGATTTGTTTGCAGTAGCATTCAAATGTGTTTTTAGAATCCATCTTACTGAACCTTGTCATCGACTCAAATTACAACATTTTTTGCAGTACACTCCTTCCGAATTTGACATTTTCGTTGGACTTTATGAGGCCAGAAGAGAGTTTGGCATCAAAAACGACTATTGGTGTGAAATGCCTGGCAGCATTCTTCCACCAGGAGCCTACTACTTCAGAGGGGTTGATTCCGAGTACAGAAGAGCTTATGGTAAAAAGACTCCCGAGATTGAACAGGAGATAGAAGAAATAATCCCAGAATAACTAATGCAAGCATTACTAATACACCATATTCAACAGTATTCTTACACCCTACAAAACGACCCCTAAGAAGTGTGCCTGCAGGATTTTGCTGCTGTATGCATTTGTGATTCACTTTTTTCAGTATGAGTTTCTTGTTTGTATTTACATTATCATGATAAAATTGGTTGTTGGGTTGCATCTGTTTTGCTACATTCTTTAAAGGCCAAACGTCATCTGTAGCCCCTTAAAGTTGTCTGCATAATTCATTTAGACACCTCAACTAGGGGTAGTACCTATTGAACACTTTAACCTTAAAAAATTTATATTTATTAGACACAAAATGTCAATCAGTTGAAAAATAAAATTGCGTGTAGCTCAAACGCAAATACATAGCATGTGTACCAATGAAACAACAACACGTGGCGGTTGAATTCAATTTTTTAAAAGTTCTATTTAAATAATCCAAAAGGAATTTTAAGAATATAAAAATTAACTTTTTAATTAACCCCCCCCCCCCCCGCACCCACCCACCCCAACCCCCTCTCATCTTCTTCTCTACCCCTTTCCGCCGGCGTCGACACACAAATAAAACATCTCCCCACTCTTTCATTCCCTTTCATCGGCATCGACAACACCTCCAACCCATTGCCTTCATCTTCTTTCGATAATAAACATTTATCACAGTTACAAAAAATAATAACAAACTTTTGCCGAAAAAAGAATTGATTCAGTTTTCTTTCATCAAAATAAATGGAGTTTCGACAAAATATTTAAAACTTGAAAAAAGAGGAAAAAACAGAAGAATAGTTGGAGAGGGTGAGAGAAGAGAGAGAGAAAGTTGGTGGGGTGGGGTGACATGGGAGGTAACCGGTAAGTACAGAGATGGTGGATGGAAATCATTGAGGCTGTTCCTAGGAAGAAGACGTCCTTTTTTTTTATTGTTAGTTAATTGTTTTTGGTTTCTTTATTAATTAATGTCAAGGTCAATAAATAAATAAAAAATGTACTTTTTTCAGGAAAAATAAAAAGGAAAATGTTTTTTCGGCATCTTCACGCGCCCATGGAAAGTGAATCACAAACGATTTGCCATGTAGGCAAAAAATGCTTAGACGGTTCAAATCTGGGGTGGTAGAGGTGTTCAATAGATACTAGGTGTAGTTGAGGTGTCTAAATGAATAATGAGGACAACTTTGAGGGGCCGCAGAAGACTTTGGCCTTCTTTAAATAATTAGTTTCATTAATGATGGAGCCAGATTTTCACGAATAGATTTTAAAATATGAAGAAGTAAAACATACATAAGTTAAAGAGGGTTCAATATCTACTATATAAATATACATAAAAATAATTTAATCATATATGCCGAAGACCTACCTATCTCCACCCTCGTGAATTATGAGGTAGATATAAATTGATATATGAACCAATTGTGAACCTAATAAAAAGTTGTAACATATCAAACAAAAAACATTAAAAATCTTTTAATAAAAACTAAACCGATCAAAGATGAATTGAGTCTAATTGACTAGCTCATACTTAAACTAATTGAACCGATCATATTTTTATGAACTTAAAATTTGACATCCCCACAATATCATAAAGTCAAGTACATGTTGGACCAAGGACATGAGCCATACACATGCTGGGACCACTTTCATGGGCCCAACAGAATTGCCCATACCCACATGGCCCACAGCATTGTACGTATATTATCTTGGCATGGGCCTATTTGTAGTGGTCCAACAATAACAAAATGGGCCTACCATTCAATTTGAGCCGTCGAGTGGCCCAACAGCCGTGTCTTATGGCACAAAGTAGAGCCCATCTACAAGTGGACCACTTCACACCTTGAGGAGCCCACCACAATAGCTACCACCCACCACTTTATGGCCAAAGCGTAAATATACACGTTGGATAGCTGGTTAAAGTTATACATGTATTAGTAATAACAAAATTTATGTATCTAAGTTTAGTTATTCAGATGGAGTATTATTTATGTATCGTAAGTTTATATGTGTGTTTGTATGTGGAATTCTAAATTGCAAATCAAACACTATATTAATTTTACATATAAATAACTTATCTTCTAACTAACTATTAAAATGTGATATTACTTGAGCAGAATTTAATACCCGCATAATTCGTCTCTAAATCAGCTACCACACAACTCTCAAGTGTATAATTTTTTGCACATTTATCAATTTTGAAATAAAATTGTTTAAAGTTTTAATATTGGTAAAGTCTGATTTCTAGAAAAATGTCTAAAGTCACATGGCAAAAGTTCATATATTTCTACTTGAATTTCAATTATTTTTATATAAAATCTAGTTATATTGTCTTATTTCAACTATTTTTGCTTGAAGTACATGTATTTATATTTAAAATTCAATCTTCTTTATTTGAAAGCTATGCAAAAATGCATTTACTTCAAACGTTACGTATCTAAAGTTATTTTTAAAAATAAATAAATTTACAAAAATTCTTTAAAAATTAAATGGGGAAAATTATATGGTTAAGAAAATATATATAAGTTAATTAGTCATCATAACTATAGTTTTAGTTAATTACCACTCGCGATCAATATTTATTCATTGATAATTACATCGGTTGGGGTTTCGAGCTTGTATAATTCGCATGTTTGTATAATTCAGAATTTGTATAAATGTTGTATAATATAATTTATATAACTATTTAAAGTTTAGATATTTGTGTTTGTATAAATTCATTATTTTGAGTTTATATAAAAATAACTCAATGATACAAATATACTCGCAAATTATACAAACTCACTTGTAATTATATAAACCCACAAACTATACAAACGAGATAATTTAAACTGAAATTACACTGCATAACTATATAAAATATATTATATTGACTATTTGCGAAAATTCGTCAATTAAATATCTTCAAAGTTTTTTACCCACCTTAAGGTGATGGGCCATCTAATTTGAGCGGTCTGATAGGTGAGATGGGCCTACAGTCCTTGAAGCACGCCCCTGGTCCCACTTTATCTCTGGACCCCAGGCCCCACCACCTCTCTTTAAGTTAATAAGACTTCCTTTCTTTTTCATTTCAATTTTTATGTTTAGACTTAAGATTATTTTTTTTAATAAAATAAAGTTCAATAATCTTATTTTGTTACCTATATATAATAATAATAGAAATAGAGATAAGATACTATAAACCACTATATATTAAAAATATACTTCTATATATTACATATATTTAACTTATGAATCTAAATGGTTTTCTTTATTTGATGACAAGAAAAAAAAGTATCTGTTTCAAATTTAAATTTGTAATTTTTGAAGCATAATAAGTTGTTATAAATGATAGAGTTTTGAAAATCGAACTCAATGATTTTAAATTTAGGAAGTCTTTAATACAACTCCATTAACATAGCAAATGTTTATTTTCAAGTTATAGAAAACAAACAAAACCAACCAACAAAAAGCATTAACGCTGCAAAGACCAATGCCCCAATTGCTGTACAATAGAGTTGTAATTCACTAGTTATTCCAGATGCTCGCCAAAGCTGAAAAAAACCAAAGGTTATTTGTATTCCTCGGAAATCCCCGCCTACTTCACCATTTAATATTTCTTGGCCTACTATTGGCCAAACCACCTGGGCACTAGGCCCAACGTGAGTTGGATCACTAGTGTTTACTTTTTTTCATTATTAGTATATATAAGCATTTGATAATTATACTATATTATATCAACTTGGGGTGATTAGGTAAGAAATCTACCACTTAGTTAAGAAAAAAAGTACAGCCAGTTGGCTGTTTCCCATCCACATTATACTTTTTAGCAGAATATTCTTCTCTAAAAGTTCTTATTCTATCACGAAATTGATCTGGAACCATCAAAAATTATAGTGCAATGAATAAAATCAGATGTCTTAAACTCAAATTCTGATAATGGAATCAGTTTTAATAAGAAACGTCTTACCTTTCACAACGAGACCTCTCGAACATAAATCTAGATTAGTCGGATCCCGAATACTAGATGAAAAACCGATTTATGTTTTGGATCGGGAAGCTTCTATTTTGACCCACTAGACAAGGTGGGCCGTGGGCCACACCACCACCACCAATGGAAGTATACCACTCTACGCAAACCCAAAACTGATCCATCAAAAGCCCAAACGGGTCCCCACTCTTCTCAAAGTCCTAATCCACTTTTACACGTGCGATACTCACGTGCACGTCTTCAACACTTTTTAATTTTTTTTAACACTAATCACTTCACTTAAAACCTCTTTTCAGAAACTCACTTTATTATTTTTCTCATTTCCCAAAAACAGATCACGGTCAAAAGTTTCTCCAATAAGATTATTAAATTAAGAGTGTATGTGCTAGCGGATATGAATTTTACGTATAATCTAGGTAAATATTATGAGGATAAAGAACATAGATAGTGTGGGAGAGTTGGATGAGCACTAGAGGAGCGAGACAATCAATATAGAATATATATCGACTTTGATAAAACTTGTTTTTCCTACTTTCACCGTCCCACGGAAGATGGTAACATTTTGTGAAAATTGTTTTTTAAGTGTGGGTTCGAAATAAAAGACCAAATGTTGATGCCTAGTAAGTGCAAAACTGACACTTATGTGACATATAATGAAGTCATGCACCAAGTAGGTTAGGTTAATTGAAAGTCATTTCATTTCCACTTCATTAGGGATTGAAAGATATGACAATTAAAATAATGCAAAATTCCAGTTATTTAATACATAGTTAACTAAATTATAATAAAGCTGAAGGATGATAATGTTTCCATTGACAATTATACAATGATTTATTTGAAATTTCCTAAGAGAGTTACACATCATTCAACTTCTAATTATCAGTAGTTTAACAAAAGCAAAAGAAACAAAAAGTGAATAGCTAGTGTCTTCTAGTTTGTACATACAAGAGTATTTTGAGCATATTTGGCCTAAACTCTGCCTCTATCTTTATATTGCTACTCATAAATTATGACGTAGGATCGATCACTTGAACCGACTTTAATCTCGCTCATTAACCCGTCTTCTCTATGACCGCTTTGAAGATGTAACTTGAGGTTCTTGTTGATGATTTCCACTTCGACTCATAAACTGTAACTCTTTTCTATCATAAATCTCAAGTGAAAAATCTCTTAGCATATGAGGTTTAACATCATTTTTGTTGTTGTTATTTCTATTTGTGCTAGAGCTTAAACTAGCTGGAGCCATGCTAGACTTGTTCGACCCAACTTTAGGCCCCGTAGATGTTGCTGCTCCATCATTTATAGTTAACCGTCCTGCCATCATTATTGGTGGCGGACCGCTAATATTATTCGTGGCTGCAGCTGTTGGTGCAGCCACGAACGATGATATTGGCCTCGTGGCCAAATTAAATACAGGTGTCCATAATTGAGGATACTGCACCACGACGTTATTGTTATTGGTCACGTTTACTGGTGGGACCGTTGCTGGTATCATCCAAATGGCATTGGATGGTACCATCATACCCCCATTACTCATAGTCCATATCGGTAGTAATCCCGGCGGCGGAGCGGCGGCAGCAGCAGGTATTGTTGCCGGCGTGGTTGTTACCGGAGCAAATTGTGAAACATTTGCTGCATTTCTATTCAAACTTCCAACATCAATGAACTCCGAGTTTGATGATTTCCTTCTACGTTTCTGTGGATTGTTCTCGTCGATTTCTCGATTACTCGTCGGAATCTTAAGTGTACCGTTGACAGAAACTGCTATCGTCGGTACAGTTCCGGTTCCGGTGGCTTCAATTATAGATTGCTCCGCATGTTCAAGCAACCACCGAACAGTTTCTCCGTCGGACTTATGACCTAGTTCTCGGGTCAATTGGAAGATCCGAGCCGCACATGTAGCAGGTATTCGGATCCTCCGTCCACGTCCCTCTACTTTTGTGTGGCGGTCCTTGGTGGAGGACCTCCGCGGCGCGGCGGCGGTAGCCACCGGCATAGGCATTGACGGAACCAAAGTATGATGATCGGAATCAAACGGTTCTTCTTTCATAGCGGTAAACACCAGTTTTTTCTCATCGGCAACTCCATCACCGTCCATTTTCCGGTCATTTAGATCTCCGGCGACGTCGTTGCTGAGCTCGGAGGTGCCACAATCATCATCTGGGTCATGAAAACTGGACATTTTTTTTTAGAGAAAAAGAAGAACAAAAGGTGCGAGTAGTGGAAATGGAGGATGAATCAGACGGTTGAAGTTGAAGAGGTATATAAAGGAAGAGTGAGTGGGATGATGACACGTGTAGGGGTAAGAAAAGTGTGTCTTGTTCTGAGTGGACCATATTGCCACAAATGGTCCTACAATTGGTGTAAGAAAAATGAATCTAAAATGTGGCCCTCTCTCACTCCTTCACTACAATAAGGTCCCCACCATAATAAGGAGGGGCCTCTACTTAAGGAGAGGGGTGGGGGCATGAATAGGTATAGTCTCTTTTTTTTTTTTCTTCGACAAGTATTGAGAACACTTTTAAATTTAGCGTAAATTATTAGTTTCATTCTCGAGCTACTAACAATTTTAAAAATACTTTTTACTTGACTAATTAAATAAACATAAATATACTCGATATTGCAACATGATTGAAATATACCTCTAAATTGTTGTCAAATTTAGGATTGTTTTCAACACTTATCTCGGCATTTCATTAAGAACATCATGCTTCTATAAGAGTTTTAGACCACTTGGTATGCCATGTGGCAGATCAGAGATGTATCGATGGTGTATTTAAGACTGTCAATAGCTTAAAAATGCAACTAATTATAATTTACGCTGAGTTCAGGGGTATTTTCTATACTTCTTTCTTTTTGCTTCATTCAATGACTCCATATTGGAGCTCGACTAAATTTGAATTCATCCTGAAAAATCTCATATTGAGGGATAAAACGCTACCTAACAAAGGTGTTTTCGTACCCAAGGAGACTCGAACCTAAGGTATAATAATTTCAAGAAAAAATTATGATTATTATATCATGCGCTTGATTAGGAAAATTATCTCACCATATGTATTACATAAGTTGTCTCATATATATGGTGGGATAACTAATTTTATGAAAAATTTCAATATATGAGATAACTGTATCTATCTGATATCCTATACCAAACAATCCCTTAGGGGTAAAGACATTTTCGACTAATGAGTATTTTTATTTTATTTTGAATTTTAATGAATAATAAATAATTTGAGATAAATATATAATGAGAACGATAAATATTTTGGGACATATGAAATAGTACGTAACAAAACTTATAATCACCTATGACTATGGTAAATTAGTGGCTCGCAAATTGCTTAGATTGAGTTTTTTTTTTTTCTTCCATTACAATCTTCAATTCATATTATTTACTTATCTTTTAAAAAAATTCACAGTTTTTAAAAAGATAGGAGTACTATTTAATAGTTTTAATTGTATGAACAGTTGTCTGAGTACATTTTATCTCTCTTAAATTCTCACTTATTGAATACTCTCCAAATGATCAATATGTTAACAAAAGCTTAATACATAGTTAATTTTTTAAACTTGTTATGATATTTTATTTAGACATTCAAATTATACATATTCTAATTGAATATCTCAACTTCTACGAGAGTATTCTAATGACACACTTTCGCCTATTAAATAGTTAAGTTAACCAAATAAAACATGTCATTTAGGTATCTAACATTGAACTGATTATAGCATTTCTAAAAAAACATTTTGTGATAGGAATACAAGATAGGGAAAAGAGTAGAAAATTCATGAACTCATTATGTCAATATATTTGTTTTACAACTCCTTTTGATACTCTCATAATGTCCATTTATGACCTCATTTATTGATTTTGGAAGTTTATGTAAGAGTTAGTGTTTCAATTAATTTTGAAACAAAATTCATCCGTTAAAAGTTTTGAAATAACAAAATAATGAATGTGAGGTTAAAATACATATTTTTAATTATTATTTGTCCCATATTTATTATTTATATTTGTCCTTTTTGAGCATTACTTTTATGGATTGTGCTAAATAATGTATTTTATTTGTAAGAGTAAATTGGTGTAAAGTTAAAGAAGTTTGGAGCTAAAACGAATTAAATATGAAATGTTGAAGAAGAAAATCAAGCAGACAGTTTAATTGGTTAAACTTTATAAAATAATATATTATGTTGGTTGAAGTAGAATTGGAATTGGAATTGGAAAATTCCACGTGGCAGCCAATAACGGCAGCAGCAACCCAACATGGCGGCTACAGTGTTTCACGCGTAGAGAAATTCTAATTCTGTTTGGTTTTGAGTTCCTAATTTGCTTTGGACTTAATTATTTAATTTAGGATTTTACTATATCTATAAATAGTTCATAGAAATAATTATTGGAGGACATCAATCAATATAGAGTAATGAGGAGGTACTTTGCAAGAAAAAGTCGTCAATACTTTTTAGGGTTCTTTTCTTCTTCTTGTTTTCTTAGACATTAGTAGCTAAAGCTCTTGTTCTGGGCATGTAGCTACGGATTCAATGTTGATTATTTAAGGTTTTCGAATTAATTTTTGGTTGTCATTATAAGTTACTTCCATATTCTTGTTTTAGTATTTTATGCATGCGCATCATAAAATAAATCTAGTGTCTAATCTTAAAATCGAACGAGGAGGGATTAGATAGACCAGAGGATATAGAGAGCTCGGTCCACCCATTAGATTGAGGTGATTAGTGTTCAGGAGTGACGCCCAGACGAACACCTTGCTTGGTTACGAAATAGGATGAAATATAAATGCTTGCCAGTTAGTTTATCTATTCCCGCTCAACGATGTAGTTAGATGGCTAACTGGGGTAGGCGGCGAGAGGCGAACCACCCGGACCATACTATCAACCCTATAAACCAGTAATTTGACAACTGAAAATTAGTTCTAAGCCTATAATATGATACATGAGATTCAATACATGCTGCAGCCTTGGAATTTTCCAACTATTGTAAGTAATTTACTTATTTTGTTCTTGCATTCTTTTCTTTGGGCACTCTTAAATAAATAATTAGATCTGGTTCTTTTAAGAGCCACTATATTTAATTCGTTTTAGCTCCAAACTTCTTCAACTTTACACCAATTTACTCCTACAAATAAAATACATTATTTAGCACAATCCATAAAATTAATGCTCAAAAAGAACAAATATAAATAATAAATGTGAGGCAAATAATGATTAAAAATATGTATTTTTGACCTCACATCAACACCCCACACTTAAACTTTTGCTCGTCCTCGAGCAAACATTAAAGCTCATCTCAAATAAATCATACTAGGAATGTCATCACTTGGGTTAATACAAACAATTAGTCCATATACCAATTTCAAAACACCAAGTACTCTTCTCAATCATTATGCAAGACATCCAAATAAACAACAAACATCTAACCTCCTAATCTCAAGGAAGGACTTTAAACTCATCAAATTTAAGTTTGCTCCCCTACTCTCATCAAAGAAAGTTAATAAAATCACCTATCCATCATGAAACAAGTGCCCTTACAAGAAGAAATAGTCCACACACACAATTCAAAAGATTGAATATAAATTAAGGACTTCACATCAAGAACAACTCTCACATTCACAAAGAAAATTCACATGTATGCACAAAGAACCATAGGTTTGCCCATCATGTACATCTCCACTAATTAAGCATGCTTGAATAGAATCAAATAGGACTTTAACGAGTTGTAATGTAGGCTAGGGGACAGGTAGGAACACTATATAATAGTGACTTACATTTCCTTAAACACTTTGCACTTTAAGACTTCATCACCTATTATTTTCTTCTCTTTATTTTCAACCCTCTCTTTAACAATAATTTCACAAGTAATTCTCATCATCTCAAAAATGCTTCAATCTTTTTTTTTCTTTTTTTAAGTTTTCCTTCATAATAGCCACCCTCAACTTACGTATTTTACATGCGTTAAGGTGCACGATGTCCTTGGAAGGACCAGGGCCTTCATCAAGATAACTTTTTTTTTTGTTTATGTCACATTCTTTCAAAGAGGGTTTTTTTAAACACTTTGTAGCTACATTGATCACCTTTTACACTCAACCATCCATTTTCTTCAGATTTAACAATTAGAATAAGTCTATGCTATAATGCTCAAGGAAGCAAGGTGCAAGAACTATAGGGATTCAACAAATAGTCAAGGAAAAAATATGGCTACCAACAAAAGGCTACAGGCTCAAAAAGTCTAACTAGTGATATAATATCTAAAAAGGCTAAAATTTACGAGACAAATCAAAGAAAGCCTATTATCATCTACTAATCAAAGCAATACTTTTTATTTCGCTTCAATAACATGCAGGGCAAGTTCTAGACTAAGATGCAAAACATGGAATAAACAAATTCTTACCACACATGGCACAAGTATCAATCAAGATGGATCAATTCCACTACTAAGAGAGACAGGATCATAACAAACTACAAAATAAAATAAATTATATACAAAGTCACAACCATGAGCTTAGGTGTCAAAGAGTCTGCAATTTTTTTTATCAAGCATTCACAAGAAAGTACTATTAAAAAATTAGACCTAAATAGCAAGTATCACACCACTCAAAAGGGTCTTTTCTTTTCTCTAAAAAAAATAAAATTAAAAGAAAACTTATTACTAAAAAAAGTAAAAGACACTTGGTTCAAGTTGTAACATTCTTTTTTGTTTAATTCTATGTTATACGATTTTGAAAGAGGCTTTTTAATTCTACGTTATGGATTTTTTGAAAGATAAGTTATATTTTCAATTCATGAACCTATAATAAATTCTATTTAATTAAAAGTCTTTTTCTTGTAAAACTTTTGTCCTATAAATTGAGTTTCTTTTGGTTGAAAAGATAAGCATTCAAACAAAACTACTTTCCCTTGAAAAAACACTTGTGAGACATTAATCAAAAGGTGAAATCACCAATTCAAGAATAGAAGAGCAACATTCTTGAATGCTACTTGTTTTGTGGCTTAGTTGAATCCCGAAGATAGAGTTGTTATTTATTCTTCCGATTGCTCGTGGGAGAGACTCCAACTATCTTCAAAAAACGTATTAATGTGCCTATAAGCCAAGCAAGTTTTGTTTTGGATTCCTTGTATTTTTATCATTCTTGTTCATTTGTTCTAACAGTTTAATCACCTCATTTTTCAAACAAGTTCTCACTCTGTTTGTCTTTCATGAACAAAATTATCTGATATTTGTTTCTGATAGAAGGTGATAAACATCTTGAGAATTAGCCATGGTACACAAAAATTGATCCAAACATCACGATTCACATTCATACAAAAAAAAAGAACCATGACCTCAAGTGGCTAGTCATAGAAGTACCACTAGATAGAGAGTGAGTTACTACTTCATTGGATGTTTGGGGGGAGGAAATTCATCTTCAAATTTTCCCTTCCTTTTAATGTCTTTTTTTATTTTAACTTTCCTTGTTTATTGTATCGATCACAATGATGTGAATCAAATTTGTTGTATTTAGTATACAACGTCATACAAGATGATGTGTTGAAAAGTTTATAGACATATGTATTTTGAAATAATTTAATTTTAGACTATTTATTTTTTATCCTTAATTAATAACAAGCATTCATAGCCATAAAAATATTATCTATGACATGTTCAAGATATATGATAAGTTTCAAAACATTTTTTCATCTAAACTTTATAACTAGTCAAGCACCCCCACATAAAATAAAGAGAAAATTTCATGTACACTTAATATTATAGTGTTCATTACCTTTATAGATACTTTTATTTTGGATTACCAAAACTACCTTTATAGATCCCTTTGATAATTCAATTCCTATTTTTATTCATAATTATATGGGAAATAAAAAATTTATTTTCCTTCTTTTGCTACTCACAAATCACCTAAGATTGAATCCATTTGTGAATTCAATTCCTATTTTTATGCATAATTATATGGGTTATTCCATTTCTGTTTTCCTTCTTTTGCTACTGATCACATTAATCTTTCTTTCTAAAAAAATCATCTCTTAATGCATCAACAAAATTACTCTCTCCGTTCCTTTTTAGTTGTCATGCTACGCTTTTTGAAAGTCAATGTGACTAATTTTCAAAATTAAATTAGATTACATTATTTTGGTATTTTAAACTAAAAATTTAGATATTTAAAAACTATATGAAAAGTACTATAAATTGCAAAAAAATTTACATATCAATATGATGAAAAAATACATCGTAAAATGTTAGTCAAGTTCTTATTGTTTGACTCTAAAAAAAATAAACCATGACAACTAAAAGGGGACAGAAGAAGTATTTGTTTTCATGCTTCCAAAATCTACACAGTGTTGTCTTAAACATATATTTGATATTTTTATACATGTCAAAAATATGTGAATGCACTATTGATATATTAATAAATTTTGAGAATTTTCAATACATTAAGCATATCAAAGTCCATATATTGGCTCAACCAAAATGGCCCAAACACTTGTCCTATGGTAACATTACTATCCAATCATGCATAGGCCCAAAATGAACTAAAAGTAGCCATTGATACTTGTCTCCGTCTTATATTAGTTGATTTTTTTTTACACGTGTATTAAAAAATCATAAATAAGAAGATAATTTTTACTTATTTACTTAAAACTTTGGAATTTTACGAACAAATGTAAATACTTTAAAAAAGAATTAATTGCAAGGGTAACATAGGAAAAAATAATTAATGCTTTCTTGATTTAGTAACATGGACAACTAATATGGGATAACTATTTTTAATAAGATGATCAACTAATATAGGACGGAGGAGTATAAATTTAGCTACTATATATTTGTATATCATCAAATAATATGATATATCTTAGTCTTCACAATACAGAAGGTGACAATAAAGGTGAAAACTAATTAGTGGATCTTGGTGATCAACAAAATAACATACCAAGTACTAATTTCATAAGGAAACCTTACATTGTAATTACAAAAGAGTGGTTATTGAACCCCGTTAATAATGAACTTTTATTTATATATATATATACTAGATAATGTGGCCCGTGCTAATATAAATGGTATGTTTTGGGGTTAATAATCGAGTTTTTGAAGCGATTGTTTGCGTGGATAAAGGAATAAGTTTTTTTATCACAAATCTGTACTTTCTTTGACGTTATTAAGGCATAATAAGACTACCCACATACAACATTTTTGAAATATTTTATGTTGTCAATTATCATGATTTATAGTATTTTTACAATAGATTCACTTCAAGAATTAGTGGAATTTTTTGTATTTTAAGTTATTAATTATTGTGATTTATGATATTTTTATGTAACTTTCAAATAACGTACATTACTGGTCACTTTGTCCTAATTTATGTGATATGGATAAAATTACAAAATTAACCCTTTTAAAATGTCTTT
>JAJOOR010017681.1:0-21024 GCA_036250505.1 Solanum acaule
ACATAATACAAGGTAATTCATGAAGTAATAACATAATCAACATCAATATAAGCAATTGACAAATTCCCTTCATAGCCTTCAAGGCTTCATTCAAAGACTCAACCCTAATTTCATAGGAATTATACATAACCTAGGGTAGAATCATCATACAAACATGAATTACATAACATCACATTCAATTCATAGCCTTCAATCAATATCAAACACAAACTAGGGTTAGAATTAGGAAAAGAAGGAGAAACATGGGTCTCATGGGGAATTCTTCAAGAAACCACCAATACAACATAAATTCATCCATAATTGTTCATATAACATCAATCAAAGTCAGTTTATAATATCAATTTCACTTTAGAAAGAAGACCCTCATTTTTGGATTGAAACCTAGAAATTTGAGATTTTGATATTCATCTTGAAGGGGCCTCTTGGGGAAAGGAATCCCAAGAGTGATAAGCAACCATACCTTATTGACGAATTAACCACGAAAATCCGAGTTGAAACCATGGATAGTTGGTCTTCTTCTTGACGCTCCAATCTTCTTCAATGGAGTTCTTGAGAAGAGAGATAGTAGAGAGAAGGAGGAACTTTTGGTTTTGATCTTTGGGGTTTTGTCTTCAAGTGGTAAAGGTGAGGTAAATTGACTTAAAAATCATTATATACACGTCCCCTAAAGTACCCTAAATACCCCTCACTTAGTTGGACTCTTTAATCAACTAAAAATTGATTTCTGAATTTCTGCATTTTCGTCGCGAAACAAGTCCGCGATGCGGAGCTGTTCCCTGAAGATATTTGGAATTAAATTTCGAGACAGTAGAGCCCGCGACATGACCGTGTGGTGAACTAACTTTTTGCTCCTTGAGGGAGCTAGTCCGCGACGCGGAGCTATTCCCTCCAAGTGCAATTCGCAAGTTGCCTTGGCAGCTTGCTTGGCCAAGGTTTGGGTCCTCCTCGGGGTCCCTTAGGGTGGCCCCGGGGGGTTGTATTCAAACGGTTTGACCCTAAAACCATATATTTACCTAATTTAGACCTTTTTACAAGATTATTCCATCATACGACACTCCCAAATCTGCCCAAAACTTAAGGACACACTAGAGCACATTCTTCTCTAGTTTCCAGACGTTGTGGTCATTTCTTGACATTTAGACTTTTACTCTTCCAAACCAAGTCAATTACATTAATATAGGTTTAGAAACATCATTTTTACTATTTTTAAGTCATTATTCGTAAGGTGAGGCTCTAACTTAAGTCATAGAATTTTTGGGGTGTTACATTGATTGTATGGAAAATGTTTTAAATTTCCATGTCATTTCTATTGTTGTATATTGTGATATGCTAAGGGGCTTGTTTGAGGCCTCTCAGGGTCTTGTATGCCTTGTCACGGCCCAGGGTACAAACTTGGTAATCAGAGAACAAGGTTTAGAATGGTTCTAGGATATCTCAAAACCACGTCTAGTAGAGTCTTGTTCATAAGTGTGAAGTGCACCACATTTATGAATGGGAAGCTATTAGATGATTAGGAAATCTCACTTTTTCACTTCTCTAAGTCGTGCCATAGAGTTTAACTCTATAAGGTCTTTCTCCTAATCCTTACCCCAATGGACTAAGGATATGGCTAATACAAGGGAAAATGCTAGAAGGACTGAGGAAGACATGGTGGATTAGGAAGCTCCTCTATAAGCTCCGACTGACCCTTTGGGTGAGAATGTGACTGATGCGGAGTTTAGGTCAGCTTTTCAAGTGTTGGTTCAAGCCGTGACTACCCAAGCCAATAGAGAGGTAGTAGCTCTGTGAACCCAAATGTGGGTATGCGGCTTCAAAAGTGAGAGACTTTACTAGGATGAACCCTCCAGAGTTTTATGGTTCAAAGATGAAGGAAGATCCCCAAGAGTTTATAGATGAGGTCCATAAGGTGCTAGATATTATGGGAGTTACTCCGGTAGAGAAGGCAGAATTAGTCGCTTACCAACTTAAGGGAGTTGCTCAAGTTTGGTTTAATCAATGGAAAGAAGCAAGAATGGTAGAGATGGGTCCCATGGAATGGGAAATGTTCAAAAATGCTTTCCTTGATAGGTTTTTCCCTCTAGATATGAGAGAGGCTAAGGTGCTTGAGTTCATTAACCTTAGGCAAGGTAGCATGAGTGTTAAGGAATATGCCTTGAGGTTTACCCAACTATCCAAGTATGCTCCTTCTATTGTGGCAGATCGTAGAACTAGGATGAGTAAGTTTGTGTCAGGAGTGTACGATCTAGTGGTGAAAGATTGCCCTACAACTATGCTTGTTCAGGATATGGATATTGCTCGTCTTATGATTCATGCCCTACAAATTGAGGAGGCAAAGCAAAAAGGGAGATCTAAGGAGAAAAAGAGGTCTAGAATGGATGATGATAAGTTCTGCTATGATGGGTCCGATGGACATGGTCGTTCTAGGAATCGACAAAGGTCTTCTGGGTAAGGTTTTTCCCATGCTCCTAGGCATAATGAGGATAGGGTGACTAACCCTAAGCCACAAGGAATTAGTAATAAATTCTTATGGCCTACTTGTGCTAGGTGTGGAAAGAGACATTAGATGTTTAGCCGGCATGGAGGGTTACTTTAGTTGTGTTGAAAGTGGTCACCAAATGAGGAATTATCCTAAGGCAAGGGCTAAAGGAAGAGAAGATGTTCCTAAGCAAAACTTGTTCTATGTACTTCAAGCTAGAGGTGACCATGAGTGAGCTCCAAATGTGGATCCCGGTATGTTGATAGCTTCTTAATTGATTGTTTTTGCTTTGTTAGATTTTGATTTCATTTTTTTTATATATTTTGGTTGCACTCATATTATGCTTCTATGTGATTGTAGAACCCGTATAGTCAATTGTTAGTTCTTGAATGAGCCTATCCGAGAGTGGAAGGGAGGAAGTTTATGTCATAAGTTTGGGTTATGTCTTGTCTTGAAGTTGACTTTGAGGGTTGCATGCACCACCTAGTTAAGGTAAGGGAGAGAGGTTCAAGTATTGACTAACTCCAAAGAGTTAGTTATCTTTTTAAGATTGATCTTAGGTATGGTCATTATGAGTAGGTTATTTAGATAATACCTAGAAATGTTCGGTTAGTACATTCTACCAAGGGTAGTGCTATGGTTTAAGGTGGTTCCAGATCGTCTTTTGTATTAGATGTGAAAGTAAGCAATGTATTGATCCGACCTTAGTAGAATTGAAGAAAACGGTGTTTAGAAAGTCCGTTGAGGCTTCCTACCAAGGGGGAGATGGTGTGCTTAGATAGCAAGGTCATTGTGTGATCCTAATGTTTGTGACTTGGGCTTACTTGAAACATCCCACCTATGAAAGGTGTAGTGATTTTAGTATGAAAGGGAAGCTTAGTCCCCGTTTTGTTGGCCCATGAGAAATCTTGAGACATGTGGTAAGGTTTCTAATGAGTTAGCTTTGCCAAATGAGTGGCATCGGTGCCTTGGGGGTGTTGATGAGTCCACGATTTGGACTCATTTAGGGCCTTAACTGGATAGATTTAGTGTCCTCAAATGCTCTTTTGTGCCAATAACTGATGTAAAATCCTTGATTTCCAGGTATTTGGATTGAGGAACAAACCATGGACACTAATTTACAAAAAGGAACAAAGCGAGCTGAAAAAGGAAGAAATGAAAGCTTGGTGATCGCCAAGTCCCTTTGGCGAGTCACCGAATGGCCACCATCTCACCTAAAGTTCCAGTGTGCCAAGCCCTGAAGATGAAAATCAAATTGGCGAGGGAAAGGAGCAGTCGGCGAATGATTTCGCGATGCAGAGTTAGATCACCTAAAGTTACAAAACTTGAGGATGCTGAAGGCCAAATCAAAAAGGTGATGGAACTGACCAAAGGGTGGATCGCCGAGCTCATCGACGAGCACGACTTACTGTGCCGAATTGCCCTTCGCAGCATATTTTTGGCGACTATAAATACATTTTTGAACATCTAGTTTTATATCAATTTTTATTCTGAATATTCATTAGCTTAATTTTCAGTTTGAACTCAGAGTATTGAGACAAGTTTTCCTTAGCTTTGAAGAATTGAAGTTTTCCATTTTTGAGAAATTGGAAGTGGGTCTTTGAGATTCTTCAATTTGAACCTTTGTAATGACAAAATTAATCTTACCCAGTCGATGGAAACACAATTTGGTAACGATTTTTATCTTTTTATGATGTCTAGCTAAAACTCCAATTCTTGGGGTGTGATTATGTGATTATGGATTGATTTAGCTTATGGGTATTGCTAATTGTTAGTTTAAATGTTGTTTAGAAGTGATTTCAATCATTAATTGTGGTTTAAATTAAAGGATTGTAGTTGCAAATGCAGTTCTACCTTCGTGTTTTTGGCTTGCTCGAGAGAGAGGTTTTATGACCAAGATTATTGATTGATGGTCTGTGGGTATTGGGTTGTCATGGGCACAGATCGAGAGAGTGAATCCCAAACTCTTTTCCACACATTCAGCTCGAGCGAGTGAATGGACTAAGGCGTAAGTTGTTCTTATTTTTCTTGCTTGTTGGTATTCGTGAGAAACCAACTTGATTCGGGGTAAATTTTTCGAGAGAAAGTTTACCTCCTCTATAGTCTAGCCTATTCACTAATTTACAACTATTTTCTAACAGTTTCAATTACCTATTTGTCTATATTAGCTTATAATCACATCACATCCCAAGATCCCGTCTCAATATTTGTTAATTAGTATTATTTGCTGCTGCTGTAGTTGATAGTTGAAACCAAAAAACCCCCTGTTATTTGACATTCGTGTCACCCCTAATTTGAATTATGTTTTTATTCGTAAATGTCTATTCCTATGATTGACTTGAGCATATTCATACTTTCCTATTGAATCTTAAACACGTACCACTCCTTGTGGGATTCGACCCCAACTCATTTAGTTGGGTTATTAACTGACTAGCGATCGTTGACACTTAGAATTGGATGAAGTATCCTTGAAATGTTAATCAAAATGGTGTCGCTGCCGGGGAGTAGTGTTGTTTAAGATTCTTTAGTTAAGTTGAATTTTGTTCTGGTTAGTTACTGTTGAATCTACTTATTTTTAGTTTTGGTTTGCTTATTTGTGTTTCGAAACATAGAGTATGAATGTGAACGGAACCAATGGTAGCCAAGTGGGCCACTAAGATGACATCGGCAACCTCAACGATGTCAATGAGCCTAATGCTAATGACCCTCATCTTATGGGTGGAATTTGTGCCATTCGCTTGCCAGCGGCTGAAGGGAACGTTGTGTTCTATATTACAAGTACTATGTTGTAGCTCTTGCAATTGAAAGGGTCATTTGGTGGGCTGGCTCATGAGGATCCCCATGAGTATATTAGAAACTTTGTGGATGTTTGCGGGCCGTTCTCCTTCAAGAACATATCCAAGAGTCGGTCCGGTTGAGGTTGTTCCTGTTTTCTTTAATGGGAGAAACATGTAAGTGGTTGGCTGAATTGCCACGAGAATCAATCACTTCGTGGGAAGAGCTTGTCACCACATTTCAAATGCGATTTTTCCCTCCTTTAAAGATGATGACTCTTCGGGACAACATTCAGAGCTTTAAGCGTTTGGAGGGTGAGCCAATTCATGAGACTTGACTGCAATTCAAGAAGTTGGTGCTACAATCCCCAACTCATGGTTTGCCCGACAACGTTTTGCTGCATTATTTTTATCGAAGTCGTGATTCGGTGAACAAGGGTGTATCGGACCAACTTTCTCCAGGAGGTTTGATGCAACAACCTTACGTTATAGCAGCCCAACTTTTGGATGGTATGACCACAATTAATCGAGCTTGGTACACCTGCGAAGATCAGGTCTCCCCTCTCACGTTTAAATTGACTAATGAGCAGCTTGAGAGAGACCAAGAGAGGGATCAGAACATGGCAAAGCTCATGACACAACTTGACATTTTGCCGAAAAATGTCATGGGAGCTGGTGCTCGAAGTGTTAATGTCGTGGGTGTTGGGTGTGTGGATATGATTTCTCGTATGCTCAACAAGGTTGAGGGGTCGGACAAGATTTTGAAAGAAATGAAAGAAGATGTGTCGACCCTTAGCCAGACGGTTACCTCCCACTCCGTCTCGATCAAACAACTGGAGACCCAAATGGGTCATATCTCGTCTCATTTAAACCCGAGACAACAAGAGGGGTTTCCTAGTGACACTATGGCCAACCCCAAGAATGAGGTTTGAGCGTGGACTTGCGTCGTGCCGCGACGTTAACTAAGGCGCTGCTTGGGAGGCAACCCTAATTTTATTTTCTTTCTTTTTAATTTTGAAATAATAGTGTGCTGAATGTGTAGGTTAAAGTGTGGAATGGGTTTGAAAAGAGCAGATTGGCAAGCAAAAGTCTAGTCGGTGACTCGCCGAAGAGGTCGGTGAGCCCGACTCGGACCACCGTTAGACTCAAGACATTTTGAAATTAGAATCTGTAAAACTCGGTGAGCCTAGGAGCAGATTGGCAAATCACTGACCAGGTCGGCGATCACGACTTTGTCCACCGTTTGGACCCTCACATTAACTGGAGATCCTGTAAAACTCGGCGAGGTAAGTAGCGTGGGTCAGCGAGCGAAACTTATATCGCCGAATGGGGGAGAACTGAATGGTTTTAAAGGCCAAAAGTTCAAAATCTTTCATATTCCCTCACTTTTCAACTTTCCAAACTCACACCCGTACTATATTTTTACAATATTCTTGTGTTCTTGTCGCGTATTAGTCGTTGATTATTTGTTCGGAGTTAGATTCTTTGCCGCCTAGCTTTTCAACTTGTTTATTCGGCTTCTAAGGTTGGTTTTCCGAACCCCGAATTCATATTTTGCAATTTTTACTCATTTGCAATTGATTTGATCTTAGTGAAGTGTGCTGGGCCTCTCTGATCGTAATTGTGTATGTGTGTGTCTGTTTTAATATCGTGCCTATAATGCCTTTACTATTGATTTCCCAAATTTTTTGTGCTTAAAATTGATTAAATTTGTTGGGTTGTGCTTAAATGATGTTGAGTCTAGTTGAGTGAAGTCTAAGTAACCTACATTTGTGCCAAATGACGTATTTTGCCCAATAATGGAGCGGTTGACGTCATTCTTAAGGGCAAAAGTCATCAAATGGCCAAACCAGGAGAAGTCTGAGTATCCCATAGGAATGGGTGCATGTTTTAATTTTGTTTTCAGGGGCAGCGGGGTTGAATTTGGAAGACAGGGTTGGAAGTAGGCACGTTGGGCCGTTTGGCGAGCTCGCCGAACCACTCGGCGGTTCACCGAATCCCCCTTATCGCCGTTGATTTCATGCTAAATGTGAGTTTAGGTCCTGTAACTTTCGGCGAGAAGTCTAAGTTCGCCGAGTGCACTCGTCGACTCGCCAAAAGTCTTTCTTGATCGCCCTTTCTGCTTCCCTAACCCCTAAAATGCACTGTAACTTTCGGCGGGCTAGTCCTTCCTCGCTGAATGCTGTCGGCGATTCACCAAAAGACCCATCCCATCGCCGACATTCCAAATGTTCTAGAAATTTTTGAGCCAATCCTTTCGGTGAGCCCAATCTAGCTCGCCAAAGTGATTTGGCGACTCGCCGATCGGTTCGGCGAATTTGTCTGCAACTGTTTTTTCTGCAACCGTCCTTGACCTATTTCTAACTCTTTTTGGTTTTTTTGCAGAAATGGATAGAGCAAAAGTGGCAGGTAGAGACATGCCGTCCCGCAAGCAGGCCAAGGGACTAAGAATCAACGCAGCTGCATCCAGGCGAAGGCTACTAAACTTCCCACGACATGTGGGAAGGGAAATGGCAAGGCACCTGCACCTACGTCACCGGAGGCCAGCTCCGACCGTGACGGCATCTATGCCACTCACTTCACCACTTCTGAGAGTGAGGGTGAGCACCAGGAGCATTAGGCTGCAACTTCTGAGCCTGAAGATGAGCTACTAGCAGCCTAAAGGGCGGAGCTGCGTTCCAAGAGGATGAATCATCCGTCTAGGATCAGGACTCCCCAGGCCACCACTACTCCTCCTGCTCCTGCACAGGTTGTGGTCTTAGCACCACCAGTACATGGTCCTCCTCCCCGATCTATGAACAGACTGAAGACTGAAGGGCTGAGGACCATCATAGAGGAAAGGGGGTTGTCCACTGATGGAGTCATTGACCGATATCCGGAGATCATGAGCTGCCTAAGGTCCCATAAGTTCCAGTTGTTTACTAAACCCCGTGGTCCTTATGTTCCAAATAGGGTCCGGGAGTTCTACACCGCTTATGGAGCTCTAGTTCCACAAGGGAAGAAACCGGCCGCCAAATTCATGCCAGTAGACTATGTTGTTGTCAGGGGCAGAAAAGTGAAGTGTGATAGTGATGTTTGTTACTCCCAAAATACACGCAAGTGTACGTGGTCGCACATGTAGTATAGATTATTCAAGAAACCAGTTATCGTTCCCAAGTGACTTATGATCAACTTATATTCACTCAATTTTACAAGTAAAAGTAACCAAGTAACCTTTTTAAGATTTGTTGATTTAGTTAAATATCTACTAATAATTATGCACTAATTGAAAGTAACTAACTGTGAACAACTTTGATATAATATGGTTCAAGCAAGTTTTTAAAAACAATTCCAGGGCTGCAACATACATTGAATATCATGCATCATCTCATCGGCTTAGAATTCACTTCAATTGTCAAATTACTGGTTTATAGGGTTGATAGTATGGTCCAGGTGGTTCGCCTCTCGCTGCCTACCCCAGTTAGCCATCTAAATACATCGTTGAGCGGGGATAAATAAACTAACTGGCGAGCATGTATATTTCATCCTATTTCGTAACCAAGCAAGGTGTTCGTCTGGACGTCACTCCTGAACACTAATCACCTCAATTTAACGGGTGGACCGAGCTCTCTATATCCCCTGGTCTATCTAATCCCTCCTCGTTCGATTTTAAGATTAGACACTAAATTTATTTTATGGTGCGCAAGCATAAAATAGTAAAACAAGAATATAGAAGTAATTTGGATTGACAACCGAAAATCAATTCATAAAGCCTCAAACATTCATCACATAATTCATAGCTACAGCCCCAGAATTAGGGCGTTTAGCTACTCATGCTATTAGAAAACAAGAAAATACTATAGTTCATGCAATTTCCAGAAAATAGAAGAGTTAAAGGATTAAAACCTATTACAAACTTGAATTCTTGCCCTTTCACACTAAATCAAAAGTCAACCCCTTCCTATGTAACCCTAAGGATCTATTTATACTAGTAGGAAAAGTTGGGAACAAATCCCACTCAAATTAGGAAACCTATTTAATGTTAAAAATTTGGAAAAGTCGGAGAACAGGTGGCGTGTCGCACCCCTTATCGCGCCTCAAGGTTTCTTCACTTGTTATGCTCCTGGCGCGCCGCGCCAACTAGAGCGGCTGAGTAGCGCCTCTGAGGTTATCCTTCTGGCGCGTCGCGCCTCTCAGTACGTCGCAACAGGCTCTCTGAGGTACCACCAGTGGCGCGCCAACCACTGGTGGTTTTTGCCTTAGCCATTTTCTTGCATCTTCTTGCTCCTTCTTCCATTAAGATTTCCTGAAACAACTAGTCACACGTGTTAGGATGCAATCATCACAAGTTAAACTAAAATTCAAGCTAATAACTCAAGATCGTCATCAAACATCATCACTTCGTGGGCCAATTTCGACTACTTAGGTATATAAATATGCCTAAGATCACCACCCCACACTTAGAATTTTGTTTGTCCTCAAACAATCTTTAAACTATCGACTCTTTTTCACAAAACTTGGCTTTATCAACCCACCTCAAAACCAACCAAACATATTTAATCATGATCTTGTTGTTCACATTGGATGCAACAATTAACAACATTTAGACCACGTACACACATGCTCAAAGAATGACTTTTTTGTTATTTTTCCGGGCTAATGCAAACTCATACCACACATCAATTAGATAATCCTACACATGCCATGAATTCCCTCACTTGTTTATGCTTAGTTAAACCTTTCACTCCCGCAATTTCAAAATCAATAAGGCCTATCTTTCTAACAAACACTCACTCTCACAAAAGAAATTCTTATTTTCCTCAACATACCATAAGCTTGCCCATAGTGTATTCTTACCTTCGCATTATATTTCTCAAGGAATCAAGAGGACTTTCATTTGGTTGTAATGTCGGCTTAAGGTAAGGGAGGGAATACTTTAGAAATCATTTTAGTGACTACACCTCCCTAATGCACATGTCATTATATTAGCAACAATTTTCTTTATAGCTCTTCGTTCCTCCTAGTACATACTTCATGACTATTTACCCTTTTTGTTGCTCCATATTTGCCCTATTTTTCTTTCTTTCTTTTATTTTATTTTATATATATATATGCCTTTGCACTAGCCACCCAAACTATAGAGTTTTAACAACCGAGTAAGGTACACATTATCCTTGACAGGATCAGGGCCGATGTTTCGAACATAATTCTAAATTAGCCACCCTCAATTTTAGTCGAGGTGCACATTGTCACTAAGGACCAGGGCCAATACAGAATTTTCTTTTTCCCACAATGTAGCAATTCACCCTTAGCTATATCAACCAACATTTTCCACCCTTCTTCTCAACATAGTGCATTAAGGATTTTTCATAGGATCAAAAAGACTTGGTCTCAAACAACGGGTTTCGGCTTATCATGTGGTTTATCAATAAACAAGGCTAAAGACAAGGCTAAAGGCTCAATGGGGCTTTACTAGGGATGATTTCAATGGTAGGCATACAAGTAGAGGTAAGAATTGGCTATTTCAAAGAAGCGCCTCAATCACATTCCTTAAGTCATACAAACTACTAATTCAACACACACAAGGCAAGTTCTAGATATCAAGTTAAGAAAGAACCAATCAATTCTCACCACACATGGCATTATGACACATATAAAGATATATCAACCAACATGCTTCTACAACGTACATTACGGTATCATTACACAATTAAGCCCATATATTTTTATTTTGAGTTAAAACTAAGAATATGTGCTTGTTACAAGGTCAACAATTTATTGCATTCTTCCAAATATGACTACCCATGACGTTTGACTAACCTTCCTGGACATAGTTTCAAAAGGCCAAGGTTGTTTTCTCAATCCTACTCTTTTATTTGACTAATTTTCCCTTAAGACTGTCGTCATCCATCCATCATTGGGAACTGTCACTCCTATGACGACTCTAAGACTCGATAAAGCAATAACTAGTCCTATTCGGTTCAAAGGGACAATCCTCAGTAAAAGTACCGAAAACAAACGCTGAGGAACCAAAAATAAAAAAATTAACTAAAAGCTACTACTAGACTCGATAAAGCAGTAAAGAGCAATATACAACCGAGACATATTACCCCACCCCTCACTTTAAAAATAAGCACTGACCTAAGTGCACAATGAAAGCAAAGTATAGAGTTAGGAATACTCCCTCGGGCCTCTAGGAATCGCCGTCATCGTGATCAAACACCATCAAGGCATTCGTCTCCTCATCCACAGCATCATCCTCCTCATCATCATCCATAGCTTCATCAGAAGTAGCCTCATCATCATCCAAAGGCTCTAAAAATGCGGGACCAGTCCGGCATAAGAAAGCTGCACTCTCAGTCAAGGGGTAGCACTCCGCCATGGTTTCCATCTCCGTATTTGTAACTGGACGGCCACTTATCTGCAGCTGCAATTCCGCCATCCCAAACATTCTTGCCATGACACTGTCATCACGGGCTTGCCTTTCTGGAGCAGACAAGACAGGTCCATGGGACGTGTCTAGTGCCTCTGTGCGGGTTACATCAACTAATTTACCCGTCCGATCCGGGTGATAAGTAAAGGTCATGTCTAGTGTTTCCTCTTCAATACCTTCAGCCCTCAAAAAACGGGTGATCAACCCTCCGTAACAGAATCGCCACCTCAAATTGTTCCTAAATTTCATCATATTTTGCCTCAGGATTGCCCCAACATTAATAGGCATTCCCTTCATTAGCATATAGACTAATACCATCCTATCCCTTGTCACATCAGTCAAATGTTTAGCAGGCAACAACACACTACATACTATCTTCAGCCACACCCGAGCAACTTGATTAAAGTTAGCAAAATGTAGGGTATTATACCTCCTTGTATCCTTACTCCGGTCCCACCTAGCAGTCGAATCAACCCCACACAAGGTATGTCGGATATCCCTATAAGGAGGTTTATCTTTCAAGTTATTAAACTCATCAGGGTCACAATTCGGGGTACCTAACAACTCATTCAAAATTCGGGCAGAAAACTTGACATCTTTCCCCCTAACAGGCACAGTCTTATATTTTGTTTCAGTTAGCCAATTAGCATAACATTCTCTCACTAATGTCAAATTACAATCTCCCGGATTAGCAAATATAAACCGCAAACCCGACTCAGTAATAACCCGATATATATCAGGAGATTGCGACTGTAACCTTACCTCATTCACAAATTCATCACCCATATACTTCGCTTCTCGCTGGCAATCGAACCATTCCCACCCATACCGTTCCACAGCCTTTTTGCCAAATTTTTGTGCTGGTTCTTTACTGCCAGAGGACCTGGAGGCTTCCCCTTTTCTACTCCGCTTTGAGCCCGCCATATTTTTGGCTTTTGGAGCCATCTCAACCTGTTAAGAAAAGAAAACTAAAGAAACGAAAAAGAAAAATTAGGGGGGGGGGTTCGGGCAGTGAGTTGAATGGAGACAAAAAAAAAAGAAAAATAGTGAGGGAATGATGGTTTAGAAGGGGAAGGGAAGTGAGGAAGTTGGAGAATAAGTAGTGGAGGAGTGGGGAGGAGGAGAGTTCATAGGTGGTTGTTGTAATGGGAAAAATGGGAGTGGAAAGGAATGAGAAGAGTTAGGGAAGGAGAAGGGAGAAAAGTGTGAAGGATTTTAAGGGTTGGATCGGTTAGTATTTAGTAGAATGGGGGAAGAATGTGGGATTTGGGGGTTTTAAGGGGAGTGGGTCGGGTGTGAATCGGGTGAAAACCCGTTAAAAATATTTACTGGGCAGTAGGGCGATGGGAGAGGCGACGCGCCTCTCAGTGCGCCTGAGAAGTCGCTCTGACGTGCGACGTCAGGCACGGCGCACCTGAGAAGTTGCTTTGACGTTAGACGCCAGGCGCGGCGCGCCAGCCATTGCGCTTGGCTTTAATTAAAAAAAAAAAATTCGCTATTACAAGCTAAGTTACAAAGAATGAAAAATACAATTTTAACTAAAACTAAGATTTAAAAGAACGTCCTAGATTCTACAAATTAAAACTATGCTAAAAATCAAAATTTCAAGCACGAACTTCCTATCTATTACACATTGTTCATGGGTTGCCTCCCATATAGTGCTTGATTTAACGTCGTGGCGCGACGCATCTTGGATCATTCATTATTTAGTTCAAGAACCTCCTGATCACGATCCGAATCTTCCCCGAAATATTGCTTCACTCTTTGCCCATTGACCAAGAACGTAGGGCCAGTCTCACCTTAAAGTTCAACTGCCCCATGTTGTGTTATTCTAACCAATTTGAACGGACCATTCCACTTTGACTTGAGTTTTCCTGGGAACAACCTTAGTCTAGAGTTAAAGAGTAATACCTTGTCTCCCAGATTGAATGTGCGAGCCACTATGTGCTTGTCATGCCACCTCTTCGTTTTTTCTTTGTACAGTTTGGCATTCTCATACGCGTGGAGCCTAAACTCTTCAAGTTCATGCAATTGGTTTACTCTCTTTTTACCGGCTAACTCGAGGTCCAAGTTCAACTTCTTAATCGCCCAATAAGCTTGATGCTCTAATTCCGCCGGAAGGTGACATGCTTTTCCAAATACTATGTGATAGGGAGAAGTCCCTATGGGTGTCTTGTACGCAGTCCGATATACCCACAACGCATCATCCAAATTCTCAGCCCAATCTTTCCTCTGCGCATTCACAGTTTTCTGCAAAATTTGTTTTACCTCTCTATTTGACACCTCTACTTGGCCACTTGTTTGAGGATGGTAAGCTGTCACAACCTTATGACGAATACCATACTTAGCAAGAAGATTCTTAACAAGATGGTTAATGAAATGCTTACCTCCATCACTGATGATTGCCCTTAGCCTGCCAAAGCGAGTGAAGATGTGCTTCTTGATGAATTTTATCACCACCCTTGAGTCATTGGAAGGAAGAGCAACCGCCTCAACCCATTTGCTAACATAATCCACAGCCACAAGAATGTATTGGTTTCCACTTGATGGTGGGAAGGGACCTATAAAGTCAATACCCCATACATAAAAAATTTCTACCTCCAGAATGTTACTTAGTGGCATCTCATGTCATCTTGAAATAGTACCCAACCTTTAGCATCTATCACAACCCTTCACAAAAGCAACAGAATCTTTAAATAGCGAGGGCCAAAAGAAACCAGATTGTAGTACCTTATGAGCAGTGCGCTCTCCTCCATGATGACCTCCATATGGGCTAGCATGACAACTTTCCAACACTTTGTGAACCTCATACTCCGGGATGCACCTTCTCACTACTCGGTCTACCCCTTGTTTGAACAAGAATGGTTCATCCCAAATGTAGAACTTGGCATCATGGTTAAGCTTTTTCTTTTGTTGGGTGGTAGCACCCGGAGGATAATCACCACTTACTATCAAATTCACTATGTCTGGATACCATGGCACTTGAGAGATATCTAATGCCATTAATTGTTCATCCGGAAACTCTTCCCGAATTTGCTCACCTTCATTCACATGTGAAAAATATTCCAACCTAGATAAGTGATCTGCTATTTGATTCTCCGTACCCTTCCTATCCTTAATTTCGAGGTCGAATTCTTGGAGAAGCAGTATCCATCGAATCAGCCTTGGTTTAGCATCCTTCTTGTTGAATAGGTACCTAATAGCTGCATGGTAAAAAAAAACAATCACTTTAGTACCTACCAAATACGATCTGAACTTGTCGAAGGCAAACACTAGAGCCAGCATCTCCTTCTCAGACACTATGTAATTAGCTTGTGTAGAATCAAGGGTCTTGCTTGCATAATAGATTGAGTGGAACACTATATTTTTTCTTTGTCCCAACAATGCACCCACTGCTACATCGCTTGCATCACACATGAGTTCAAAAGGTAATTCCCAATTAGGGGCAATTAAGATGGGAACCTCAATTAAGTTCCTCTTCAGCATCTCAAAAGCCTTCAAGCACATCTCATTAAAGTCAAACTTCACCTCTTTCTCCAGAAGGCTGCACATGGGTCTTGCTATCTTGGAAAAATCCTTGATGAATCGCCTGTAAAAACCTGCATGGCCAAGAAAACTACGCATACCTTTTACAGAAATGGGCGGGGGCAATTTCTCTATAACTTCTACCTTAGCCTTATCAACCTCCAAACCAGATTTAGACACCATGTGTCCCAACACTATCCCCTCTCTTACCAAAAAATGACATTTTTCCCAGTTTAGAACTAAGATAGTGTCTTCACATCTAGCAAGTACTTTATCAAGATTTTGGAGACATACCTCAAAAGACTTCCCAAAGACGGAGAAATCATCCATGAACACTTCGACGAAGTCTTCCACCATATCATGAAAAATGGCCATCATACACCTTTGAAAAGTTGCCGGTGCATTGCAAAGTCCGAATGGCATGCGTTTGAAAGTATATGTACCATACAGACATGTGAATGTGGTCTTTTCCTGATCCTCAGGTGCAATCAAGATCTGGTTGTAACTTGATTAGCCATCTAAGAAACAATAGTACTCCTGCCCTGCTAACCTGTCAAGCATTTGATCAATAAAGGGAACGGGGTAGTGATCTTTCCAAGTAGCCTCATTAAGTTTCTGGTAATCCATACAAATTCGCCACCCTGTCACTGTTCTAGTAGGAATTAGCTCATTCTTTTCGTTCCTTACCACAATCATACCTCCCTTCTTGGGAACACATTGCACCGGACTTACCCACCTACTATCAGAGATTGGGTAAACAACCCCAGCATCTAACCACTTGACCACTTCCTTTCGTACTACTTCTTTCATCAAAAGATTTAGACGACGTTGATGTTGTGCACTTGGTTTTTGATCATCTTCCATGTAAATTTTGTGCATACATAATGCTGGACTAATCCCAAAAATATCAGCCATTTGCCATCCAACTACTTTCTTCCTCTGCTTCAAGATTCTCAATGCTACCTCAACTTGTAAATCAAACAATTCTGCAGAAGGTATAACAGGCAGAGTTTCATTAGTACCCAAATAAGCATACCTTAGGTGGACTGGCAAGGCTTTTAGCTCCAACTTAGGAGCCTCTTCAATTGATGGTTTTGGAGGGGGCCTAACTCACGATTTAAAGACTCCAGTTGAGTCCTACGAGTTTCTACTACTACTAGATTTAAGCATGATTCAGTCTCTTAAGCTTCAGCATCTCCCTCTAACTGTTGACCCACTAACACTCTTTCTTAAGGGGTCTTCGGGCAAAACTAACTGTGACTCTATTATACTATCAACCACAGTAATAGTAGACAACTCTTCATAAATAGAAGGTAATTTTAAAGCGCGATAAACATCAAATACCTCTACCTTATCATGTGCCCTCATGGTTAGTTGACCAGCTGCTACATCAATCAATGCCCTACCCGTAGCCAAGAAAGGTCGTCCCAAGATAAATGGGACTTCAGAATCGGGTTCAAAGTCTAAGACCACAAAATTTACTGGAAAAATTAATGAACCTACTTGCACTAACACATCTTCTACCACCCCCTCTGGCCTAGCAATGGATCTGTCTGCAAGTTGGAGAATAACAGTGATTCGCTTTGGACTACCTAACCCAAGTTTTTGGTACAAAGATAGAGGCATTAAATTTATACTTTCCCCCAAATCACACAACCCTTGGGCATGAACACTTTGCCCAATTGTAATCTGCACAGTAAAACTACCCGAATCTTTTAACTTTTTGGGCAATCTGTTTTGAATCCTTGAGCTGCACTCCTCCGTAAGTGCTACAGTTTCATATTCCGTGAGTCTCCTCTTGTTGGCCACTATGTCCTTCACGTATTTAGCATACTTTGGGATACCCTGCAAAATGTCAACCAAAGGTAGATTGATGTGAACCTGTTTAAGGAGAGAGAGAAACTTACCGAAGCATTCATCTTCATTCAGCTTTTTGAGCCTCTATGGAAATGGAGGTGGTAATTTCTTTTGAGGAATGGGTACCTCAACATTGGAGCTTTTTACTACCTCTTCCACATTCTTTTCTTTGTTACTTACCTCAGTGTCTCTCTTTTTTAGAGCTAGTTCCTCTAATTGCAACCCACTTCTAGTGCTTACCGCATGCAATTGCTTTGGATTGGGCTCAATATCACCGGGTAGCCCACCTTGGGGACGCAAGTTCAAAGAATTGGCCACTTGTGCAACTTGTTTCTCTAAACTCATTTGGGACATCTGGATGTTTCTAATGTTCTCATCCTGCTTATCTATTATAGCATTTAATTTGGTCCCTATTTCAGTCATGAGCTTTCGGAGTAGCTCTTCATTGGTAATCCCCTATTTTGGTGCACTAGAATTTGAGTCTTGGTTAGAATTGTAGTATTGTTGCCCGGCCCCTTGAGAACGGTATTGGTTAACCCCTTGTGCCTGATTTTGGTTTTGGTTCCCACCTCATGAGAAGTTAGGATGGTTTTTCCAACTAGGGTTGTAAGTGTTACCATAATTCTGTTGCACTCCACTCCTTTGTGCATTACCCACATAGTTTACAGAATTCGGGTTTGCTTCACATTGCTCTGTTTCATAAGTTCCACTACCACATACCTCACACCAATTTGTTGCCTGTTGTACTACATTTACCGGAGCCTGACTTAGAGCTATTTGTTTAAATTGAAATGTAATGTTATGTTGCATTGCATCTAATTTAGCATTAATGGCAGTAGCTTGGTCTACATCTAAGATCCCTGCAGCCTTTTAGGTTGGAGTTCTAGACATTTCACCCTCATACCCTTGGTTCCCTTCAGAAGTTTATCGAGTAAGGCGAAGAACTCTTCACTTGTTATGGCTAGGGCCTGTCCACCTGTTGCACTATTAAGAAGAGAACGAGCATTATAGTCTAAACCTTCAAAGAAAGTGTGACAAAGTACCTTATTGGTTTGCATGTGATGTGGGAAAGCATTTAGCTTTTGTTTGAAACGAGCCCATGCCTGATACATGTCCTCCCCTTGCTTTTGAACAAAGTTTATTATCTCTCCCCTTAGCTTCGCGGTTTTCTTGGATGGAAAAAATTGACTCAAGAACTTCTTAGCTAGATCATCCCAAGAAGTGATGGAGTTTGGTGGCTCAGAATCTAACCAACATCTTGCAGCTCCCAACAATGAGTATGGGAACAAAGTCAACCTTACATAGTCTGATGAGACTCCAATTGGGATGTATGTATTGGTGATTTCTATGAAGGTCCTAAGATGGATTTGAGGATCTTCATGGGGGAGACCCATGAATTGCCCATTAGTATGGAGGATATGTACCATGTTCTGCTTTAGTTCAAATCTCCCCCCCGGTGGAGGTTTCCTAATACTATATGCCAAGTTGGCTATGAGTGGGACTGCCACATCACGGACTGGTCTTGCGAGTACGACAGGCGGTGCTCCTTGGTTATTTGGGTTTCTTTGGTTATTCACGTTTTTCGGGTTATTTAAGTTGTCTTGATTATCATCCTCAACGTTTTCCGGAAGACCTAACCCCAATTCTCCTCATCCTTGATTAATCTTTCTGCGCTGTCGTAGAACTCGTTCAGGTTCGTTGTATGGTTCGACAAGTTCTCCTTTCCTAGCCAGACCTGAAGGTCAAGTGCCTGCAATAAACAAGCTAAGATCAAGTAATTAATATCTAAATATTTTAAGAGTAGACTTAAAAAGATTGAATATAAATCAATTTCTAAGTACCCGGTAGCGGCGCCAAAAACTTGTTACTCCCAAAATATACGCAAGTGTACGTGGTCACACAAGTAGTATGGATTATTCAAGAAATGAGTTATCGTTCCCAAGGGACTTATGATCAACTTATATTCACTCAATTTTACAACTAAAAGTAACCAAGTAACCTTTTTAAGATTTGTTGATTTAGTTAATATCTACTAATGATTATGCACTAATTGAAAGTAACTAACTGTGAACAACTTTGATATAATATGGTTCAAGCAAGTTTTTAAAAACATTTCCAGAGCTGCAGCATACATTGAATATCATGCATCATCTCATCAGCTTAGAATTCACTTCAGTTGTCATATTACTGGTTTATAGGGTTGATAGTATGGTCTGGATGGTTCGCCTCTCGCCACCTACCCCAGTTAGCCATCTAACTACATCGTTGAGCGGGGATAAATAAACTAACTGGTGAGCATGTATATTTCATCCTATTTCGTAACCAAGCAAGGTGTTCGTCTGGGCGTCACTCCTGAACACTAATCACCTCAATTTAATGGGTGGACCGAGCTCTCTATATCCCCTGGTCTATCTAATCCCTCCTCATTAGATTTTAAGATTAGACACTAAATTTATTTTATGGTGCGTAAGCATAAAATAGTAAAACAAGAATATATAAGTAATTTGGATTGACAACTGAAAATCAATTCATAAAGCCTCAAACATTCAGCACATAATTCATAGCTACAGCCCCAGAATTAGGGTGTTTCGCTACTCATGCTATTAGAAAATAAGAAAATACTATAGTTCATGCAATTTCCGGAAAATAGAAGTGTTAAAGGATTAAAACCTATTACAAACTTGAATTCTTGCCCTTTCACACTAAATCAAAAGTCGACCCCTTCCTATGTAACCCTAAGGATCTATTTATACTAGTAGGAAAAGTTGGGAACAAATCCCACTCAAATTAGGAAACCTATTTAATGTTAAAAATTTGGAAAAGTCGGAGAACAGGTGGCGTGTTGCGCCCCTTATCGCGCCTCAATGTTTCTTCACTCGTTATGCTCCTGGTGCGCCGCGCCAACCAGAGCGTCTGAGCAGCGCCTCTGAGGTTACCCTTCTGGCGCGTCGCGCCTCTCAGTACGTCGCAACAAGCTCTCTGAGGTACCACCAGTGGTGCACCGCGCCAACCACTGGTGGTTTTTGCCTTAGCCATTTTCTTGCATCTCCTTGCTCCTTCTTCCATCAAGATTTCCTAAAACAACTAGTCACATGTGTAAGGATGCAATCATCACAAGTTAAACTAAAATTCAAGCTAATAACTCAAGATCATCATCAAACATCATCACTTCGTGGGCCAATTTCGACTACTTAGGTATATAAATATGCCTAAGATCAATGTTATCAAAGCAGTCCTAGAGTGCTGTAATGACCTGAGAGCACCCCCTAGTCGTTACCGGCGTATTCGACCTCGAAGAGGTCTTATACAAGCCCTTAGCTTTCTTCATAGCATATATCATAAAATAAAATCACAGAAAATTTAAAACTTTTACTTTGGAAGTTCAACTTCACTTCATATATGAAAAATAGAATCTAACTTCATCACAATGCACCATCTAGACATAGAAGTATTGAAAATGGGACTTAGCCCTTACATCAATAAGAAGTCTCGAAAATAGGAAGTACAACAATGTCTTTCAATATAAGCAAAGGAATAAACATAGAAGCTAGATCATAGGGTCTTGTCCTCAAACTTGAGGACTCACCAACTTGGGGAAGCAACTCCAAGTGTCTTGAGAAGTAAGCTTGAATCCTCAACGGCCCGAACCTAAATGTTTGGGGAAAAGGGAGAAAATATGGTTTAGTACAACACACGTACTAAGTATGGCTACTATGCATAAAAACCATTGAAACATGCATAAAAGGACATTTTATTCAAAACATGTTTTTTGCCAAGTAAATCCAATATGCACACAATTAAGTATCATAGTCCAAACCAACATAATATCATCCAACATGTAGACAGCCCAAGCAATACTAGTGCAATGCAAAGAATAGAACCCCATAACCCTATTCAAAGCCAAGTATCACATTAAGCAACCTACTTCATGCATACATTCATAAGATCATATTTCATCATAACTTACCATATTCATAATG
>JAJOOR010017682.1:0-15073 GCA_036250505.1 Solanum acaule
ATACACCTCCCCCCCCCCCCCCCCCCACACACAAGAGGAGCTATAGTGTTCCCACTTACCCTCCAATGTGACTCGAATTCTCAACATACTGGTTAATAGTGGAGGCGCTCAACCACATAAGCAAGCCTCACTTGTCCAACTTTTGTTTTGAAGACACAAAGTTGGCCAAACGTACATCTAACTTTACTTTTACAACTACATGCATATATATATATAATTACTATCAATAACTATATACACGTGATTTTGAAAAGAAAATACTACTACCTTTTGAAAGAAAAATTCTCACTATATTTTACAAAAACGGGCACTATAGTACTACTAAAACTAAACGTAAAATTGTACAAGCCCAAAAGCCAAACTTCGAAAACCTGAACTTTGTAATCTAAAGTACTCCCTCCGTCCCATTTTATATGTCATCCCTTTCTATAAATAATTGGTCTATAATACTTGTTATTTCATAAAATCAATGCATAAATTACAATATTCTTCCTTTTTTACCCTTGTGAGTTATTAGCCTTGAAAATATACATTTGACCAACTTAGAAAAGCTAAGTAAATGATTCATGTTCATTGGTTAAATTAATTAATCAAAATAAATTAATTCATATTCATTGATTGAAAACTTGAGTTCCAAAAAAATTAAATAAGGATAGAAGGGTAAAGTTACATCATTGCTTAATGCAAATGCAAAGTAAAAATGTGACATATAAAATGAGACGGATGGAGTAATATATTTCTAATATACCCTAGAGCTTAATTTTGTAATGTAAATCCAAAAAAAAAAACATTATTTATTCTGGCCAAGACCCTAATCTAAACTCTAACTTTCTAGTATTAAGTTGTAATGTATTATTATATATATATATATATATTTAATTATTATTATTATTATTACTACTACTATAATAAGAAAAAGGAATGAAAAGTTGTAGTAACCTTAACCTAATGTAAAGTTGCACGACCCATATTTTCAACCCCTAAAATCATGGTGATTGATATTATGCAACTATTTGTGGAAGAATTGATGATGGGATGGGGTGAAAATTAAATAATAAGTAGATACTTTTGGGAAAGTTTTGTTTACCACTCAAACTTTAGATTACATTTAAAACTATTTTTTTTTTATTAAAGTAGGATAAATAAAATAAACCTTTTCCTCTTTTTGATAATTTACCATCATCATTATTTATTCCCACACTACCAACTTTACTTTTAATGACTTAAATCAAGCTATAATTCTCCCCCTCTCAAGTAGTTTGATTTAAATGCCGCCTTATATATATTTCATGACGTAAATGAAGGAGATTCAATATCTATTACTGTATATACGTAAAAAAAAATTTGTAATTTTGTATAAAATAGTGTAATTATTCTATCAAATGGAGTTTGGATGAACCCCTTACCCTTATCTGACTATGCCCTGATTATATGCATAAATACTCTATTCATGATTTATTTTTACATGTGCATATTACAAATGATATATCAAACCTACATTATTAATTAACAGGGATAAAAGTTTAATTGAAATAAATAGAATTTCATTGGATCCAAATTATGCCATCCCTAGCCATAATTGAAGCTTCTCTTTGTTTTTAACTTTATCCATAAGTTTAAATTGTTTTAAAAACCATCTAAGTGAAACCATCGTTTGGTTGGGAACTAGTTATCCTAGGATAAATTATCCTGGGATAACCTATCCCACCATGTATATGGGATAACTTATCCCAAACATGTCAACCAAACAAGATATCTAAATTATATCCCAGGTCTATTTATGCTTATCCCTGGACTATTTATGCTTATACCTCACACCAACCGAGCCACGGATATTGTTCTAATTAATTAATAGCATTTGGTATTAGTGAATTAAAAAAATCAATGGGATTCATACTTTGGTCCCTATTGAATCTTTTAAAATGTTAGGTTAAAGGTCTATTTTATCTGTACATATGGTTTTCTTGTTCTCTAAATTTTTAGTGGGTGCCAACCGAGGCGAATTTAGAATTTCAATTTTATGAGTTTTGAATTTTATAATGATAATTTTAAATAATAATAACTGAGTTCTAAATTAATATTTATATATATTAATGAATTTAATTAACAAAATATAATATTTGAGTAAAATCTACTGAGTTTGATCGAATTTGTATTTGAATTACTAGTTCCGCCCTGATTGACAAGCTTCTCTTACACACACAAACAAACACACATGGTCACACACACGAGGTATTTGATTGACAATATTCTTGTCAATCAATTATTTGAAAAGAATACTTTAATAATTTACAAAAAACCAAAAGCAAAAAATCACGCGTGAAAGAAAATCTTGAAATAATGAATTCAATTGGTGTTTAGTAATTGCACCGCCAAATCCAATATTGCTTTCATAATCACCAAAAAATGAAGTAGTAATAATAATAAATTAAGATAAATGATGGTAGAAAAGTATTGAACAATTAACAGTAACAAGTCATAATATAAAACATTATGATAATTTAAAGGGGTGATTATTAAAAACATTAAAAGATTAAAGGGTAAAAGTAAAAAAGGAAGTAATCATCACGCATGGTTTAGAATGTTTTTTGGGCCTTATAGAAGTAAGAAAATGGGCCCATTAGAAGTAGAAGCCTTTTATCCAAATGTCAAATCTTGGCCCACATAATAGAGAGCCCATAAAGATAGAGGAGGTTGAATAGTCCGGGGTGTCTTGATATTCGCATTGGAGTCCGACTATTTCGAATTTGAGTTGTGTAGGGTCTCATTCAGGGGATTCAATATAGATGGATTATACCTGATCTATATGTCTCGCTTCCTTTATTCAATTTGAAATACTTGAACGATCGAATTAGTCCGGTGTCTTATTGCATTAGATCAGACTAATCTGAATTTGAGTAGTAGGGTCTCATTTGGAATAAAAGGCTTCCTACCAAAGATATTTTCATACTCAAAGTTCGAATCCGAAAACTCTGGTTAAGGGAGGGGGCAACATAATTCTATGGTGGTGTATAAATCTTTTTGGATTGAAGTGAAATGAGGTATTTGGTTGATTTGATGTAATTTGTAAAGTCATTAAGTATTGGATTTGATTGGATTGGATTTAATTTGGTTGGCATTTGATGTTTAATTTTGGGATTGAGACATATTTGATTTGACATTAAAAATGAGTTTGTATTTGTTTGGTTGGAGTCCAACTATAGTCCAGACAATTAACTGTGTGGTCTAAAGTGCATATAAAAATGGAACTTTTACAAGATTACTTAGATGGATATAATATATTATTATGTGTTTAAGAATTATACAATATAATTTGCTTGTTTCAATTTATATAATTCATTTAGTTAATTTTAATTTAATATTAATGATATATTTTCTTATTTGATTAATATTTAATGATACGATCATCAATTTACTAAGTCCCATTTATTTGGCAAATAATCTGTAAAGGTATACATTTTTTAAAAATAATTTTATAATATTATAAAATTTTCTATAATTTTAAATTTTGTGTTAGTATCAGACTACGACGTTGTATTGCTTAAACACTCCTGCCGCCAGCAATATTATTCACTAGAAATTTCACAAGTAATGTGATGTAAGAAATATCATTTGTTTTCCACTTTTTCTGATTAATTAAATCAAGCATTCATGCGACATAAAATGCACATGGGTCAAATAATGCGTTATGATTAATAAAATTCATTAAAGAAAATTGACAGTGAAAATAAAGTTGTTATTAGGTCACAGGTACCAATCTAAACTCTCAAATCTCAAGTTATAATCAAATAAAAATAATTAGAAAATTAGTATATTTTCTTAACTGTACTTTTATACATCACTTTCTTATTTGTGTTTGATATTTATCAACTAAAGATAATTTAGTAAATTACATATTATATTTATTAATTTCTGATTGTGATTTTTATTTTACTGATACTTATTTAGTTATTTTGAGACCTAACGAATATCATTTTACCATCTTTACTTTCGTCATTTTGCGGGGCCATAGTTAAAATCTTGATTATAGTCCTTCTACAAAATTATTACAATCATTAGGGAAATTAATTCCCTCCCACATACAAAGAAAATTAAAGGAGAGTATAAAAAACTTTAGTCTAGTATAACAAAAAAAAAATCAAGGTTTTTGTATTTTAGTTGGTCTAGTATATTTGATTAGTACTTTCAAATTTATTTTTAAGATATCAAAATTGCATATTTTAAGTACTTTTACTAAGTTATGCAAAATAATCTCGATACGTCCACTTTAATATTTTAAATGTTTGTAAAATATCAAGTATTTTTTATTTAACATCAACTTCAATTTTTTTTCCTGAACAAAATATCGTCCAAACGCCTACTAAGACGTTCAATTTAAAATAAACATATTATATTTTAAACCATTAGCTACTTATAATTGGAGAAGATTACAATTTACAAGTCGCAATTAAGCAAAGTTGTTTTAGGACAATATGAGAGATAAATTACAATTATTCTAGAATGTTAAACTCTAAAATTTTTGACCATATGTCAATTTAATTAATTGTTTAACTTAATTAAATTATAGATTTATGTATACTAAGGATAAGGTACTTAATTATAAATCCTTGATTAATAAGTCAATGGCCCATTGACCATGCTGGTCATTTTTCAACTAAAAATAAAACCAAAATATAAACCACATTGACTATTAATATTTCCCAAAAAGCTGTTGAACCCATCAAAAATTTGCAGTTTCAGAATTAGATGTTCAATTTGATTAATATTCAAAGTTAAATTAAATTTTATTTATTTAATATTTTAAATAAAAAATTTTAAATATTCAAAAACTATACGAAAAGTACTATAAATTCCAATTTTTCACATATCAATATGATGAAAAAATACACCGTAAAATGTTAGTTAAAGTTTTTATAGTTTGACTATAAAAAATGAAACTATGATAATTAAAAGTGGACGGAGATAATATAATAATTTGCAGCTATTTAGGGAAACTTTTGGTTTTTTATATATTACTTTTGGCCTTGAAATGTGGAAAATATTTAATAATATGAATGACAATAAAATATTTGAGGAATTAGTATTTTAAAATAGTAGTCAAATAATCTTTGTTAACATAATCCTAAACAAGAGGGGTCCCCTTAAACATATTTCGAAACAGATCCATAAATTTAAGGAATAGCAATATTTAATTAATTTATTTTTTGGTCTGAATATTAAATTATTTTAATCTAACTTTTGCCGAAAGCTAAAAGGATTCGTTTTGCTTGCTGGTAAATACAATGTTACAAAGGATTACTTAAAAGATACTATATGTATGATATCATAATAATTCTATCATATTGTTTTGTTGTGTGACGCCATCGATAAGGGTGGATTAAGTAGGACTGATAGACTTCTAGGTGGTAAGTAAGCTTTTGGAGATAAATTATGGATAATATCTTAAAGGAATTTCACATCGAAATGAAAAAGGAAAGTGAACAATCGTGTAGGATATAAATCAAGTTCACGTTGTACGCGTGCTTTTTAGGGGTCGATGTACATGTGATAGAGCACGAAAGACAAGTTCATGTGGGTTAGGACCAAAGCAAACAATACGTGTCATGAACTTGAATCGTGAAAAATATTACACCCTGACATGGGGTGGATTATTATGACTGACATATTTCTAGGCTGACAAATTTCTGAAGATGGATACACCTATCATCTTATTAGGTGAATCTCATATTTAATGGGAGATGAAAATGAATAATTTTAGAAGGCACGATTCAAGTTCACACGACATGCATAGCTTAATTGAACGGCAAATACATGCAACCTCAGTCCAAAATGGACAATACATATCATAAATTTAGATCGTGATAGAGCAAGTCAAAACTAAAACGTTAAAAACTTAGGATTTGTGACAATAATTAATTAAGATGAAATCATAAAGATTATCGTCGTAATAAAAGGGAAAGTTGGTAGTTATATATAGCTCATTTCTTTTAGTTTTTCAAATAGAATAAAGTGATGTATCTTTTCCAAAAAACATTTTTTTTAAAAAAAAAAGGTATTTAAGAAATATAAAAGATAAACATAATGCAATTTACATGGACAATTTCCTGTTAATATAATCATATACATATAGTGAGATAAAGACATTTGTTTATTTGTATTCCATTATCCAGATACACTTAATTTATCAATAATTCCAGGTCCATTATTTGATTATACTATAGCTAAACAAATAAATAAACACCTAACTTTTAATTCTCAAGAAATTTGCTTTTCAATTAGATTCCCTAATTTTTATTTTGAATTTCCTTATCTATCTTATTCCCTTAATTAAACTTTTTCTCTTCAGACTTTGGATTCCATGCTTTATTTTAAAAGCAAGTAGTAGTACATAATTTCCTAATTGTAACTTTCTTTTTTAGTTTCTCGAATTTCTGCTACTCCGGCTTTGAAGTTCGACTAATTCAGATGCACACATTTCACGACTTACTTTTTGGAGGTGGTGCTTTTAACATAATTTTTTTCATTATGAGGACCTGAATTTGAGACGTTTGATTAAGAATGAAGGAATTTCAATCATCCCATCACAATTCATGTTGATACGAGCCGTAACTCTTTTTAGTAGTAGTTTCATTTATTTAAAAAAAAAACAAAAACTTAAGGTATTGGTTTTTATCATAGGACATTTTTGTAGGGAAAATCATGAACAATAATGGGCAAACATTTGTTTTAAAATCATTACAAACTTCTATACTAATTATATTCGAGAAAATCGGTGAAAACTTTACTTTTAACTGCTCCTTGTAGTGATTAAAGTAATGAAAAAGAATCCGTGTAATTATACACAAACCTAGAATCATTTTGGCACATAATTAATGGACAAATACATATACGAAAAAATAAAGGAATAATAAAATTGTGAAAAAATGTAAAAATACTATCGAATATCAGTTATCACTATAATAAAATAATAACAAAATTGTAGTCGATATTTGTATTGTAAGAAGTATATATATAGCAGATATTTCAAGAAATTAGTCTGACATATTTAAACGTGAAAACATGACAAAATAGTACGTTATGATAAATAAATTACGTAGTAAATATGGATGATAATTTTTCCTTAAAATAAATTTAATTATTGAAATAATTATTAAGAAGGAAATAAAATTTAAAATAAAAATATGACATTGACAGCATTATTAATTATATATTAATTTGGTATGGAGTACGGTATGAGTACTAAATAAATAAATAGTTTACGTGTGCAGCTATATCTACGTATGACATTAGATATTATTATCGGTATCAGGACATACAACTTAATAAATAGGAGTCAGTAGCTTTCACTGTTGCCATTATTAGTCATAAAACAAACAAAATAAAATAAATAATTTTATATTAATTATTTTAATAAATTAAAGTTCTCGTTCTTATGACTGGTTTTAATATAAATTATTTTTTGTTATATATTGGATTGATTTTTTTTTTCCAATTTAACTTAATGTGGAATGTGGTGAGACATGTGAGCATGCTAGGCTAGCAGTTTCGGTTCGAAACTCCAATAAAGAAGGAGGATTGCAATAAATTGATGGCCAGAGTAAAATTTGTCAATTAACGATATTTAATTGATTTTATTCAATTCTGATGACGTGAAAAGAAAAATGGTTGCGATAAATTTGCCATCAGCATACAACTTGTCAATTTAATATTGGACCGATTTTCTTCTCTGTAGAATTATTATGTACCGTACCAGAAATATTATTTTTTATTTATCACATGACAAATAGTTTTAGAAGAAAAAAAAAAGATTTCAAAATAATAATTGACGTGAAAAGAGTATAAAATGAAATAAAAAGCACAAAATTTTGGTGTAATATATTGCCAAGTCTTTTGTAGAATTGATCTATGCATGCTCAAAAATTACACAAAATACCGCCAAAGAATATAGTAAAATGAAAAATATTTCTTTACTTCAATTATATAGACATTTAGAATTCGAATTATCAGAAATTGTATCATCTTTGATAATGAATATTTTACTTGCAACGAGACCTTATAATGCAAAATCAAACTTGTCAAACCCTAAAACAAATATCAAATACTAGGAGAAATGGCAAGAAAATTAAAACATTCAAACAAAACTTAAAAATAAAGTCATTTCATCTTGTATTATCATGATCTCTTCTATGTATACAGAAATTACATACACAAAGCTTTTCAACGCATACTAATTAATTAAGACCAAAATACCCCCACCCCACCACCCCACTTCACCTCCAAGCTAGATGATGATCAATTATATTTTGATCCACAAAACCCCAAAAAATGTTCTTTAATTCTTCTTCTCCCCTTTTCATTTAAATTCCCTTCTAGTCACCATGACCAAAAAAAGAAAAAAAACCATAAAACTAAATCAACCTAACACAAATTACCCTTAAGTCAATAAACTAAAAAAAAAAGTTCTTAAAATTACCCAAAAAAATGTACATGTGTTCATCCAAGAAATTAAGAAGAAGAAGAATCAGTCGTACCCTCCCATAACCAAAAAAAAAGAAGTTGCCAATATTTAATTTCTTCAAATAATCTTCATGGTAATCTCCAAGTACTCTTTAAACCAATGTCATTATGTTTTCTTGATGGACCAGAAGCTGGAATTGGGATTCTTTTTGGCAATAAGTTCCAAAAATGACCATGATTGTAAGAGTTACTTTGGCTATTTATTGTATTGAATACTTGTGTGTTGCTTCTTGAACCATGACAAAAATGACCAAAAATAGAGATTAATATAGTAGCCATCCATAAGACAAGTACTGTCCTTGTGAAGAAACTTATCATTCTTGAAACTTAATTCAGTATGGACAATTTTGAAAGAGTTCTACTTTAGAAAAAAATAGAAGAAAACATATGTAAATCTATTGGCAAGTAAGGTTAGAAAGAAGGAAAGAAAGAAGAAGAAGAATGAAGACATATGAAGTAGAAAGTTTTGAAAAGTTTGATAAGGCTTTTTGAAAGGGGGCCATTTGGTTTGGGTTATTGAGAGTAATGACTTGATAGGTAATTGAATAAAGGGGGAAAAGAATAAAAGGGAAAAGAAATGGAAAAAGGAAGAAGAAATGATTCAAGTTATATAAATCGATAGTGATATGATTTGCATATATTTTATTTTTAAAATTTTTTATTCTAGGTATATTTATCGTTATTATTATAACATGTCGCTAATAAAGGAAACTTAAGTTATATACGGTAATAGTGGTAATGTCTGAATATATTCTATCCCTTTTAAATCCAAATCATGGGATTAAACTTGGGTATATATATATATATATATATATATATATATATATAATTGTTGTTATAATTGTACATTGATAAAGTAAAATATATCAACAAGGGTTGAGGCAGAGTTATAAGTACTTTTCATCCTTAACAAAACGTTTCGAGTTCGAATATCCTTAAATATGAAGTCATCTTTATTAGAGAGTGTTTTACCCCTCAATGTTGAACTTTCCAACGCAAATATTAACCATCGAATGAAATATCAAATAATATATTTTAACTTGTTATAACAGAATAATTACTATTTATTTTAGGTTATCAAATATAACTTTTAACTTTCAAATTTTATTTTTTTTCACTCAAAAAAAACTCTTTGCTTTTTTCTTCTTTATCAAATACCAACAAAAGAAATGAAAATAATTATATTAGTGGAAGTAAATCAAAGTTTTTTATTATTATTTTGGTTGGGGGTAGGGGTATGTTGGAGAAGAGATGGGGTTATGGCATTTTATGGATTAGGTGAGTGATTGGTCCCACTAAAATATTAATGGACAACTAAGGCTCTTTGGCACTGTTCCACATAACAGGAAATCATGTCCTCTTTTTTAGACGGTTCCTTTTGCTAGTGTTTGATTTGATGTTTTTCTTCTAAACTTATATATAAAATCTCTAATGTTTTTATCACTTACTTTTTAATATTTTACTGTGCTATAGTAATGAAAATCAATTTTCATAAACTATGTTATCAACTTTTAACTATATAGTTTGAATATCAGAGGCAAGTTAGAGAGGTTGTTTATGTATTTGGCCAATAAAAAAAGTTTATTTCATGTATTTTATTTTTTTAATATGTCATCGATTATATTGATCACTTTAAACTGTGTTCTCAATTTTAACCTGTAGTTTTAAACATTAGGACAAGTTAGAGGGGTTGTCTATGTACGTATTTGGCTGATACCATATAATATAGTTCATGTATCTTACACGTATATTCCATATAATTTAATATGTATGTATCATTACATTACACATATATTTAATTTAAACTTAGAAGATTCAAATATCTTTTTTATTTCTTTTTTAATTGAGTGTCTGATTAAACTATATATAAAACATAAACAACCTCTCTAACAATTTTTACTTCTTTTTTAATTGATGCTATCCTTCTAAACATATATATAAAATCTCTAATGTTTTTATCACTTACTTTTCAATATTTTAATGTGCTATAGTAATGAAAATCAATGTCATAAACTATGTTATCAACTTTAAACTATAGAGTTTGAATATTAAGGGAGAGTTAGAGAGGTTGTTTATGTATTTGACCAATTAAAAAAGTTTATTTCATGTATCTTATTATTCTTTTTAGTATATCATCGATTATATTGATCATTTGAAACTATGTTATCAATTTTAACCTATAGAGTTTTGAACATTAGTACAAGTTAGATAGGTTGTCTATGTACATATTTGGCTAATAAAAAAGTATACCATATAATGTAGTTCATGTATCTTACACATATATTTAATTTACAAAGATTCAAATATCTTTTTTACTTATTTTTTAATTGAGTGTCTTATTAAACTATCACACAATCTTTGACTAACTAAAATATAGAATACAAAGTCTATAAATAACACTCTCAGAAAGAGTTTGTTACTGCTAATGAGTCAATGGATCTTACGTTTGTTTCTAATCGTGTGTCTGAATCACCTACAATCATAACATCTATCGTACGATATGCTAAATCTAAACAAATTAAGTTCTTTTATGTGATACTCAATAATACAAATTAAGTTCTTTTAAATAATACTCAATAATAATTCGCAAGTTTTATCGACAATATCCCTAAGCAGGTGAAAAGCCTCGTTGTTATACATGGTTTATACATATATAATAAAATTAGTCCAATTCATCAAGAATATCGAGCACCTTATAAATCTTGTTTTGTTTTTTCTTTCATAACTAATGTATAGTACTTTGTCCATCATTAATTACAGAGCCCACACCTTTGAAAATAGTTCCAAAATATAAATATGAAGGTCAAAACTATTTAATATATGGCTTTGACAGTATACACATGCTTGTTGATTGTTTTCAGACTCAATTTCTTAAAACCGTACTACAAATAGTTCCATTTGTCTTATTTAGTGTAACATATTTGAAACTGGACATAGTAAAATTTAAGCAATTAATAATAACTTGATTTATATAAATGTACATAATATATATTAAATAATTAAACGTTACAAGTAGTACTAGTATTCTAGTACATAGTAAAATGTTTCAAATAAATCTCTACTATAGAAGTATGGCACCTCCTAAGAGACATAGGAATCGACATGTCCTCATCTTTCACTTACCGAACAGTGTGTACATAATATTAAACAAACTAAACGTTACAAATTAGTACTAGTACATAGAAATCAACATGTCTTCATCTTTCACTCAGTAAACGATATGTACATGATATCCCACGTTCATTTTGGATATGATTAAGTGCGACCACTAATAAGCACTAGTGAACTTCCCCTCAACAAAGATTTGAATTCTAAATCTTAATTGTGAATGTGTTTTTTTTTTTTCATAAACCTAAAAATTGTTATGTTAATATGTCTAATCATTATTAAATTTGAGAAGAGGAGAGAGTAGCTAGAAGAATAGGGTTATGGGAGGAAAATGAGAAGGTCAATGAAAGTACTGATTTTGATGCATAAAAGAAAAGGACAGAGATTTTGTTTACTGACAGAGACTCTATTCACTCTGCTAGAGAGTTTCCTTTAATTTAGGATTTTGTTGGACAATTTTTTATAATTATTTTGATTAAGTCTTTGTTGAGGTGGGGTGGGCAAAATAAGTGTCTCAAAATTAGAAATATTGACAAAAAAATATTGATTGGGCAACTCGGTGTGCAAAGCTTGTATTAATGACAACTGTCACAGTTTGCACTTGTGATTTATAGGTTATACACGGGAGTGGAGCTCGTAGGAGTCGAGGAGTACTTTAATCGAATTTTCTTCAGCAAAAAAATGACATTATTTATACATGATAACAATTACATAGGTATATATAATAAATGATGAATTATCTTTTTTAACTTTTTGTATGTTTACTTTTAATATTTCGAATCCTCTATTAAAAAAATCTGGATCCACCATTGATAAAATGAATACAACTTGATTGTGTGAATAAATTCAAAATGGTCTCTTATATATATTTCTAAACAGGTTATATGTTTTAACAAAATTCTGATTGTTATGTGATTATGTGTTTTCATATTTCTCTCTCTACCATAGTACCCCACACCACAATTTCCGCTAAATCTAACTATTAGAGTTTGTTGAGTATTTTATGAAAATTAAAAGTGCTTGTTTTTGACAAATTTAGAGGACCAAAATATATTTAATGAACCATTTTGACTTCTTCTTTTTTTTGGGATAAAATTGGGAATTTTATTCATCTTTCAAACAAAAAGGGACCATTGTTGTCATTTTCTCTCCAAATTTAAAATGTGTTTTGTTTAATCCTCCGATTTTCAAAATTTATTAATCAACTTATTCGAATTAGTGTCAATTAATCCATAGGGAAGTAAAAATGATATTTTAAAAAATATTATCATTCTTAAAGATAACTCAAACTAGCTAGACATTGGATCAAGAACAAAAAAGCTCTAGCTATTTCCAACATTCCCTAATGGTAAAACCAAAAATGTCACATTATTATAATTGTATAAGTTCTAAAATTGAAAAAGGAGTTAAATTGCATATGACGTAATCAAGAACATCTCGTCAAGGATGTTTAAATTTTAAAAATAATAATAAACAAGGCGAAACACATAAATAGACCCTTTAAATTGTCGACAATGACTAGATAAACACTTTTACTTGACACAAATGTAAACTTTAATTATTTATATGTGTGGCTAAATTAATAAAAAGTTTATAACTAGTAAAAAAGTAAGAACAAATCTTGTTCATTAGATTGATTAACGTTACTAAACATTTTTTGGCTCTCTGCACGCATTTTATCACTGACAATTGTGGTAATATAAGTCCCTTTGGGGACATCCGGTAAAATTGGAATGATACAGAGAAGATTAGCATGGTCCCTGCATAAGAATGACACGCACAAATCGAGAAATGGTCCAAATTTGAATAAAATAAAATAAAATAAATTGTGGTAATATAAATAAAACTTAGGACATTGAAGTAGAAATCAATTTCCAGTTAGAGTTTTCATATATTCCTCTCTATGATGATGTCTTTCGTTTCAGATATGTTCTCTTAAACATTTTTGTGTAAGATTATCATGTTTAAGATTTCGATGATGTGCATATAAGGTAATTTATATTCAGGTCTTGATATAGACTAAATTATTGTTTTTCACTAAAAAAATTTATCGTATAGTACGTTGTTATCATGTCCAAGATATATGATGGGAGTTTCAAACGCCTCTGTTATGACTTGCAATTATTAAACCCTAAAATTTATCCTAGCTAGCTAATTATTAGAGCATTGCATAATTTTTTTGAATTTGAACCTTACAAATAATTTTATATCATTTTAATAAGTGCTTACACGTGACATAAAACTTCTAAAAATCTATTACTAGTTAGTAATAACATAACAATATATCCACTAAATTTTACTATATGGGGTATGAAGAGATTGAGTAGAGTGTACACATATTTTATCACTACTTCATGGAGGTAGAAATATTGTTTCAAAAAGACCTTCAGCTCAAGCGCATCAAACTAAAGTACACAAAGAAGAAAACAATGAAAAGAGGATAGAAAATTCTACTACATGGGGTATGAAGAGATTGAGTAGAGTGTACATCACTACTTCGTGGAGGTAGAAATATTGTTTCAAAAAGACCTTCCGCTCATATACATCAAAAACAAGTACACAAAGAAGAAAACAATGACAAGATGATAATAGTTAATAATAAAGTAGTGTAAAGTCTAAAAAAAAACACCAACAAAATAATGTGATAATCAAAACACAATCGACAACATATGACTAGCAGTGGCGAATTTACAGCCAAAAAATAGGGCACCCGCACCCGTGGTCTCTTCGTAAAATTAGATATTTTATATGTATATTTTTTAAGATTTTGTATAATATTATATTCTTGCACCCGTACTACAAGAAGTCTAAATGGTCCACATGGTTAGATGTTGAGCTTTTGACCTTGAGGATTAAGAATCAATTCTCACTTCAATACATTTTACTTGGTGCACCCATGTTCGAAAAATTCTAGATTCGCCTCTGATGACTAGTGCTACGCAACTATCTATGCAAAGCAAGATAACACTCTATCCCTAATAACCTTCTACCTATTACATGATATTACTAGCTAATTAAAAAAAAAAAAAACCTAACTAGCGGCGTATAATAATTTTATATTATATATGGAAGTCCCAAAGGTGTTACTACTAATAATTACACTAGCTCAATATTGTACCATTTTCATTGAATCCAAGGTCCTATTTTGGGGATATGCTAGACCAAAATAAGGTCAAGTGAATGATCTTTCATAATGGTTGTGGTCGGGGGGGTGTTCTATAACATATTAGGTGACCAAAAATATTAAATATTGCAAGAGTTAGTAACATTTAATTACTTCTATAAAAGATGGGACTTTTGGTACAAGAATAGTCTCTTTGATTGACTTTAAAACATTTTTTTTCTTCTTCTGATGAATCAATCAAAGTTTTCAAACTAGGTCCCATTGATTTGAAATCTCTTTTGATTACAATGGGGCCCTAATGAAAAAGTTGAAAAGAAATCCCCC